>JAZHYW010011396.1:0-180917 GCA_037355805.1 Ixodes ricinus | reverse complement strand
CCTGCTTTCCTCTAGCCACACGATAACGCAGCACATTCGCGCATGCGCTGCGCTATCGCGTGGCTAGGAAAAAGCACGGCGGAAAGGCGAGAACACTAGCGGACGACCAACACGTTTGTCACCCTGTAAATCGTATTGCAAACGCGGCCCATACACCACGTCACCCCCGATCGAGCAGTTGGAAATTCTCTGTAACACAGGCTCTCTCATTGTTCGCGGCCACGTAGCGGTTGTCGCCGCCTATTCGTCGAGAAGCAAGTTTAACGAATTGCGTGGGCCTAGTGTGCACGTCATTATTACGACGGGACTTAAGGTCCTTACAAATTAGGCAAGTTTTTTTTCCGTGGCGCTAAATAGGAGCGAACGTAGTCTGAGTGAAGCGGCTAAAAGGGACCAACCGATTAAAATTATCTGTTTGCCACTAGGGGCGCCCTGGTCGGGGCTTGAGCTATGTACGCTCCCTACAGTCCGCGTAGTATTAGCGATGTGCGCGACCAAAAGCGTCGCTGCGGTCAGCTTTCCACTATACTTCGTTTCAGCGGGTCCAGACGCAGCCGATGCTACAAGCACGAGCGTGTGGCCCTGAACAGTGCCTGTACTGCACGAGCGCGCGTGCTTGGCAGGGGCGCTGGAAGCCCGGAGCTCGCGCCTGTAGCATCGGCTGCGTCTGGACCCAAGCTGGAACGAAGTATAAAGTGCCTTCATACACACGCGCCCTTATGCTTGAGTGGTGACATCTCAGCCATATTCACGCCCAATCGTTTCTTTACGCATTTTGAAGTGCGCGCAATACGGTGTCACTCAGCTCGAGCGCACAGCTGTGGCTAATGCTTAGACGCCATTTCATCGCCCAAGTCACGCACCGAGTGCGCGAGGCGTCACGCGCTGGCACATTCAGTGCAACAGTGGATGTCTTCACCCTGAGACAGACAGACATGCTAGGCACCCTACTTTCCACGATTGGCCAAACCATGGGCATATGAGCATTGTCAGATTGTCAACTTTGACGTCGGTGTTAGTTTCGGATTGCGATGGCTCCTAGCTTCCACTGTGCTTTTTATACACACCACCGAACTCGTCGTCGCACCTGATGGTAAGATAGCCGGGATAACAACTCGTGACGTCACGGCGAGGCAAATCCGAGTCGTGACGTCACGTATGGAAGTACAAGAGGCGCCACCGAAACATCTCGGCGCTAGTAGCCGGAAAATATGGTAAATCGAACGATACAACTGCGAGATACAGTCCAACTAGACACATTTAGTGGGAAAAGCGGCGGCTTCTACGAGGAACATGATGTGTAACCTAGATGGTGGTGCACTTTTGCAGACCTTACCTATGTATATAGCTCAGATACGGCGACCACGAGCCTCGAGCCTGTGCCAAGCGTTCCCGGCTTTTAATTTCTTTTTCTTCCTAATTTTAGCTGGTAGAGTAACGCAGCAGGGAAAAGGACGAGCAGCATGAGCTCAACCGTTTCGACACCTGCGCCACGCGGTTTTCAGCACCCTTAGCTTAGCACGGCCGATGGGGCACCGCGCGCCGCTGCATTTTCCTCTGCTACTTTGAGTTCTAGTTCACTATAACTAAAATTATGATAGTGATCAAAGTTACTAGACCGCATTTCGAGAAGGATCTATGGGTATTTTGCCAAATTACCCAAGCAGCGAGGATAATATGGAGGGACGTACGTACACACGTGCACGAACTCGCCTGTCAGCATAAAAGGTTTGAAGTAAATAGTAAAAATAATCGCACGTGCAAAATGCCATTTGCAAGTATAGTCACTGCCGCAGACGCCAGCACGCTGTATCGCTTGATAACTACGCTCAGAAGAGCGTGCTCATTGGGGCCCGGATAGTTTAGTAGAGGGTATATTGTTTATTGTATGATGTCGGCTTGAGACTCGTATTACAAAAAAAATGTCAAAGCATGCCGTTGATCATCATCGTATGACACTGGCATTTTGTAATTAAGTATGACAACCTGGGAGAGAAATTAAAAACAATCTAAGATATGAAAAATTAGCAAACATCGGATCACATAATGGGTGTTTTAACGAAGACTAACAAATTATTATAAGTATGGTGATTGAGAAGAAAAGAAACTCCTTTCGGGAACAAACTCCCAGCACGGCGCAGGGCAGACGTCAAAAATTGAATAAAAAAATTGCTAAATCCCCAACTAGGATTTACGATTTAGGTTTTCTAAATAGTGAAGATCAACGTATCGCTTCAATTAGAAACTTGCTCAGCGCCATGGAAAACCCATTTGTGCAGCAGGCACAGAGGTGGCGATGCGAAAACAAGGATGAAATAAATATCATCCGCGTTTTTTACGCGCAGTTGTGTTGCGTCTTTGAAACGGTTTCGCGGGTAGCTCTGATTAGGCCTATGAAAGCAACATGCCTCGTATATCTTATCTGTGTGGTTATTTTGACAAGCGATGGCGGCATGTGTGCACGATTCGCGAAAAACCACCTCCGCTCTACGGCAGAAAGAAGGCAAAACACCCAAGTTCTCATACACCGACACACGTACGATGATGGCAAGATCCTAAACCAGTGACCGCTTCAGGTAGTACTTTCATACAGATTTCTTTATTCGATAAGTGATGATGCATTGTTTTCTTATCTGTTAGCTTAATTCATATGACTAGCGTCGTAATAAGGTGAGAAAAAAAGATCAGTTTTAAAAGCCTAAATATTTCCGTGCATCGGGACTTTTCAAATAGCTAATTAAAATTGAGCTTAGATGCCAATACAGCCCAATATGCGTCCTGCTGACAGGCAATGCCTTGCCTCCATGAAATACTCAAATACACGATTAGCGGTAAGAAAGTGATGCCTTCAGTATCTTTTCTTGCGAACTACTGTGCGAAGGTTTATTAATTTTCTCGTAAATTATGCACTTTCTTTGAAAAATATATGTAATCTTTTTTTGTGGTCTTCGTTATTGCATGCATACACGTTAGCGCCGTCGCAAAGACAATAAAGTCAAGTCCTGTAAAGGTGTCTTTTTTTTACTTCAGTTATTGGGTTAATGCAATTAATGCAAAAGATGCAAGAGAGGTGGACAAGAGTGACGATAATAATTCCTGGAGAAGGGGGACAAAGGACAAACCCAAATCTCCAATCACAGCGAAGTGACTGGTGCGCCACCGAAAAATTCCGCCTGCTCCTGTTATCGAACCAGGGACCTCTCCATTTCCTGTGGAGCGCTCTACCAACTGAGCTAATCAGGGGTTAGAAGTAGGGTGATCATATTCCTCAAACTAGAAAACGGGACATCCCAGCGGGGGAGGGGGGGGGGGGATTAAGAATCAAAGAAATAGCTGCTCTTACTTCAAAACATTACCATATTGCACGAAGCCTTCAGGAACAGTCACACTCACAGTTCAGTTGCATGCACTCATTTGGAAGGTCCTGCTTCGGGCCCTTCGTTGGTGTGGGCGTATTTGCCGACGACCAAAGTTTCCTAAGCAGGACTTCAGCCTGCAAGATACGGTTATAAAAGTCTGCGCACTTATATGGGAAAAAAGAAATAAAGAATTATGTCCGGAAAACAGGACATGATTCGTTATTGGGACAAAAAGACGGGATGGTAGAATCGCACCTGAAAACGGGGCTGTCCCGGCCAAAACGGGACGTCTGGTCACCCTAGTTAGAAGTCAGTAGAGCAGACATGTTTTATCAGCTGCCACCAGTCTAACACCAACGAAGGTGAACGGCCTGCATTTTAAGGTGATGATGATGCAGTTAATGCAAAGGTGCAAGCGAGCTGGACAAGAATGGTTATAATAATTCCTGGAGAAGAGGAACAAGGGGGACGAAGGACTTTCTGCCTAAAAAAAGTGGTATACCCTGTTAACAAACACTCAGATAATTCTTATTTTTTTAATTTTTTGGATGAAGACGAGTTGATAGATTGAGATTATTTAAAGTCCAGGCAATACTGTTACGGGACGTATAGCATAAGCACTTCCTGGGTGGAAATACATCGCTGAAACTAATTGTGATTATATTGCAAAATAACTATATGTTTTTGAGGAACGTAAAAATAATCTATATTAATGTCACTAGTGAATACTGTAGACGTTTTCAGATACAAACATTGAGGGATTTATATTTTTCAGATATCACTTTTAGCTCGAGTGAAACTATGTTTCACATACAAGGGGGATAAAACTGGATGGAGAAAGAAATGTAGCAATAATCTATGTTAATATCACTGGTAAATACTGTAGACGTTTTAAGATACAAAAGATTGAGGGTTTTATATTTTTGAGATATCACTTTTAGCTCGAGTGAAACCATGTTTCACATACAAGGGGGATAAAACTGGATGGAGAAAGAAATGTAGCAATAATCTATGTTAATATCACTGGTAAATACTGTAGACGTTTTAAGATACAAAGATTGAGGGTTTTATATTTTTGAGATATCACTTTTAGCTCGAGTGAAACCATGTTTCACATACAAGGGGGATAAAACTGGATGGAGAAAGAAATGTAGCAATAATCTATGTTAATATCACTGGTAAATACTGTAGACGTTTTAAGATACAAAGATTGAGGGTTTTATATTTTTGAGATATCACTTTTAGCTCGAGTGAAACCATGTTTCACATACAAGGGGATAAAACTGGATGGAGAAAGAAATGTAGCAATAATCTATGTTAATATCACTGGTAAATACTGTAGACGTTTTAAGATACAAAGATTGAGGGTTTTATATTTTTGAGATATCACTTTTAGCTCGAGTGAAACCATGTTTCACATACAAGGGGATAAAACTGGATGGAGAAAGAAATGTAGCAATAATCTATGTTAATATCACTGGTAAATACTGTAGACGTTTTAAGATACAAAGATTGAGGGTTTTATATTTTTGAGATATCACTTTTAGCTCGAGTGAAACCATGTTTCACATACAAGGGGGATAAAACTGGATGGAGAAAGAAATGTAGCAATAATCTATGTTAATATCACTGGTAAATACTGTAGACGTTTTAAGATACAAAGATTGAGGGTTTTATATTTTTGAGATATCACTTTTAGCTCGAGTGAAACCATGTTTCACATACAAGGGGGATAAAACTGGATGGAGAAAGAAATGTAGCAATAATCTATGTTAATATCACTGGTAAATACTGTAGACGTTTTAAGATACAAAGATTGAGGGTTTTATATTTTTGAGATATCACTTTTTTGCCAGTCACATACAAGGGATAAAACTGGATGGAGAAAGAAATGTAGCAATAATCTATGTTAATATCACTGGTAAATACTGTAGACGTTTTAAGATACAATTGAGGGTTTATATTTTTGAGATATCACTTTTAGCTCGAGTGAAACCATGTTTCACATACAAGGGGGATAAACTGGGGAAAGAAATGTAGCAATAATCTATGTTAATATCACTGGTAAATACTGTAGACGTTTTAAGATACAAAGATTGAGGGTTTTATATTTTTGAGATATCACTTTTAGCTCGAGTGAAACCATGTTTCACATACAAGGGGGATAAAACTGGATGGAGAAAGAAATGTAGCAATAATCTATGTTAATATCACTGGTAAATACTGTAGACGTTTTAAGATACAAAGATTGAGGGTTTTATATTTTTGAGATATCACTTTTAGCTCGAGTGAAACCATGTTTCACATACAAGGGGGATAAAACTGGATGGAGAAAGAAATGTAGCAATAATCTATGTTAATATCACTGGTAAATACTGTAGACGTTTTAAGATACAAAGATTGGGGGTTTTATATTTTTGAGATATCACTTTTAGCTCGAGTGAAACCATGTTTCACATACAAGGGGGATAAAACTGGATGGAGAAAGAAATGTAGCAATAATCTATGTTAATATCACTGGTAAATACCGTAGACGTTTTAAGATACAAAGATTGAGGGTTTTATATTTTTGAGATATCACTTTTAGCTCGAGTGAAACCATGTTTCACATACAAAGGGGATAAAACTGGATGGAGAAAGAAATGTAGCAATAATCTATGTTAATATCACTGGTAAATACTGTAGACGTTTTAAGATACAAAGATTGAGGGTTTTATATTTTTCAGATATCACTTTTAGCTCGAGTGAAACTATGTTTCCCATACAAGGGGGATAAAACTGGATGGAGAAAGAAATGTAGCAATAATCTATGTTAATATCACTGGTAAATACTGTAGACGTTTTAAGATACAAAGATTGAGGGTTTTATATTTTTGAGATATCACTTTTAGCTCGAGTGAAACCATGTTTCACACATACAAGGGGGATAAAACTGGATGGAGAAAGAAATGTAGCAATAATCTATGTTAATATCACTGGTAAATACTGTAGACGTTTTAAGATACAAAGATTGAGGGTTTTATATTTTTGAGATATCACTTTTAGCTCGAGTGAAACCATGTTTCACATACAAGGGGGATAAAACTGGATGGAGAAAGAAATGTAGCAATAATCTATGTTAATATCACTGGTAAATACTGTAGACGTTTTAAGATACAAAGATTGAGGAATTTATATTTTTGAGATATCACTTTTAGCTCGAGTGAAACCATGCTTCACGTACAAGGGGGGAGGCATAAGACTGGATGGATAAAGAAATACTTTATCCTTTGCCAAAGTGTTTCTAGGGTCGGTGACAGCATACGAAGCCAGTCAGATGGTCCGCCTCCAGCACGAGCTCGTTGCCTTCCCACCGGCCATGGCTGCGCGCGCGACGAAGTGTTATAAAAGACAGAAAGCTCGCGGCTCGAGGCAGAACATCTACTGGGTTTTTTCACCTGTCACCGACTATAGACGCTTTGCACACGCGCCCGGTTACAGCCGCCACTGCTGACTTTCTGTTGTCTTACTGAGATGCCAAGCCACTGAAGCGGGCTCTGACGAGCCTTTACAAGGGCCAATGGTGACGAAAAGGAGGACCCAGTAGGATAAAAATGGCAATAACCTCGTCCTGTTGTGGTAATGATGGAGCGAAGTAATCAAAGTAAGAGGAAACAAAAACTGAAGGTCGGTTATGGCGGCGCCCATGCACAGCAACTGCAAAGCGTCTAAAGACCCGTTGCTCTCGGGCAGGGGCGCGAAGCGCGTCCGCATGACGCGACCATGTTATGCTAGCAGCACTATCCAGGTGGCGTTGTAACGTTCGATGTTGCACGTGCCACGTTCGAATGCAAGCATCTGACACCATCTGCAGACGCGCGATAAGAAAACGTCTAAAAAAAGAAAAACTAAAATAAAAAGGAACATTGCAGCTCGCGTCCTTGGCGTCCCAATCAGCTTTGTTATTTTATTTCGCTCTTTCATAGCTTCCGTAAGCCCGTATGTTTCACTTTATATAATAGATAAGCTGAAACTACTTGCCATAGCATGTTCCCCTGAACGATGCTCGCACCGCACAGAGCGCGCGTGCTTCGATGGGACACTGCAAGCTCGGAGCTTGCTCTTCTAGCCTCTGCTACGCTGGCACTTAGAATGAAACGGAGTATAAAAAACTGTAGTGGGGAAGCGTGTGACCCACGTTCAAAACGCGAGCCAAATATTCTATTTTGCTCGCCTGGAGCGCTGATCAAAACTTGAGAGCTACGGGCCTATACACACCTTTCAGGGACGTAGCCAGGATTTTGTTTTCGGCGGGGGGGGGGGGGGGGGGCCGCCCATGACAAAAATGCTGTATCAGGGGAGGGGGAGAGGAGGTCCCAGCCAAATGAGAAGATTTCGGGGGGGGGCGGCCCGCATGGGCCCCCCCCTCCCCAGGGCCGGCAACTTAGAGCAGCAAGCGCCCTGGGCAAACTGCAGCCGTGGCGCCCCCCCCAACATTTTTGCACCCAACATCACGTTGTTAGCAAACATGCCACAGTGACCCAGCGCAAATGGTCGCGATTTTGTCGTTGTCAGTCGAAAACCACATCCTAAGAACGAACGACGTTCGCGAGCATCGAAAGTTTCGTCGGCTCTCTGTTCAAAGGTTCCAGAATCATTTATTTCTTAGATTAACCAAACTTCAGCTGTGGGTCTCCCATAGCGAGGTAACGTCTGATAGACAGAGAAAAGAAAAGCACAGGTTAACCATGTCAAATACCCTAGAAGGCAACTTTCCGAGGCTTCAACATCTAAAATCGGGCTACGTCTTGCGACCTATCAAGGCTAGACGCTATCCTGTTTTCAATGGACGAAATTGCCAATGACGATATCCTGTCATCAGCCATGGTTGATCTGAGTGATGTCTTAATAAGCTTTCATTTTGAGAAACTCCTCTCAGCGGTGTCCACTGACATCTGGCAAAGTGAGGAGGAACCTCCAATGACACCCACGTATAAGGGGATTCGTCACATAGATGGTTGTCCAGAATGAACTGGAGGACGTCCTGGCGAGTACTGCATCCAGTGGTCAGCTGGCTGCATAGTTAGATCAGCTCCTCGCAGAGATATTTACCGTTGATGTCTGCACTTTCTAGGTGTTTCAGACTCTCAGTGCATGGTCCAGGCATTGGCAAAGTTTAGGAAGTTCTGCTTTTTTGGGAAGTCGGCTGAGTCTGTAAAGGAACCCCAGAAGCTCAAGTGCTGCTCCATCTGCGTGAAGCGTTCTTCAATCGACATCTTACGGTGTCAATCATCTCGTGGAAGAACTCCCGCTTGAATTTCGTCTCGACATCATCAACCTCGTCTTGGCACTCATAACAGAATTGGCGCTTTTTTCGCCGCAGTCGAGGGGTCGGTTTCATCACACTGTCAACACCCATGCTCTCGGGAAGACCGTTCGCAGTCGCCAGTTGCAGTTTCGTACCCGACATCGCGATAATAGTGGATGTAATCGCTGCATGCTTTCATCAGCTGGGTGGTCGCTACGATGTCCTCTTGTTTCGCATTGCATGTTTTTGCTTACAACATTAACTTGAAAAAAGAATGTCGTACCACACAACAATGTAAACGAGAAACTTAAGGTCCGTGAGCTGCCCTTCAAGAGTACGAGCTTCATGTCGGACGCCAGGGTCTGCCTGCTGTGACTCGGCCATTCTTGCGCAACATTATATATTCAGTTGTTTTTAGTGGTTTTCGGGATTCTTGGGGCGGGTTTCTGAATTTTGAGTTGGCACCACTGATCGGCATTGCGAGTCGTCGCTGTTCGCTCACACACAAAAAAAGGAAGAGCTGCGGATCCAAAGTTTTTACATATATTATTTTCAGTCTGGTTGAAGCCTCTCCGGCACAGAGACTCACCGGATGCCGAGGGGGCATTGGTTCGTTTAGCTTACTGCTGAAGAATCCACAGCGAGCAATGCCCAAAGCGCAGCTCGAATGTCGGGAGGAATCGGGTTCATTTTATCCCCGGTCAGACCTCCTGAGCCATTTTTCGGCTCAGAATAACCCGGCAAAGGACGAAACCTACATTTCCTGCGAACCAATCTGAGACTCTCGAGCGAAGCACGTGATAACTAAGAGCAAAAAAGCCTTTCCAATAGTATTCTGTCACATGACTCGCTCCGACACTGTAATTTGCTCGCCGATGAGTTTGGCGCCACCGGTAAGTTGCGCTAAGAGTGCGGCATGCTGGCTCCACCGTTTTTTGCGAGTCAGGTTTTGCTTCGCCTCGTAATTTGAGAGCTGTGCGGAGGTGATCGCTTGCCTAGTCGTTCATGATTCATTCCATGGCGCTTTGAATCTCACGGAGGAGAGGTTCTCTATAGTAAAACATCCGCAGGTGGCTGCGAGTTGATGGACGCCAGTTATAACCAGAACTTAGTCGTTGGTTTTGCGGCTGAAATGCCAAACGGCGCGCGCCACCACCTTTTTCTAGATGTAGAGGGGGGGGGGGCGCCCTTCGCGATGTGGTCGTTTTTAGTTTTTTTATTTTATCCCCTCGAGGTTCGAGCCCTGCGT
Organism: Ixodes ricinus; assembly: GCA_037355805.1. Classification (NCBI taxonomy): domain Eukaryota; kingdom Metazoa; phylum Arthropoda; class Arachnida; order Ixodida; family Ixodidae; genus Ixodes; species Ixodes ricinus. The sequence goes on along the minus strand of JAZHYW010011396.1, from coordinate 171,022 downwards.
GGCCTGGCGGCCCTTTCGGCGCCCCTATGAATGGCGCCCTGTGCAGCTGCACAGGTCGCCCACCCCAAAGGCCGGCCCTGCTCCCCCTGGCTACGTGCCTGCACCATTTCAATATTTACACGTCCTCAGCTCAGCGTGCGATCTCCTCATCCCAGCATGCGCATGTTCGCCGCTTCGGAAAGCGAGCAGATCACGCGCTATACGCACAAAGACTAAAAATGCAACCGGCCAAAAGTTTTTTTTTTTTTTTTGGGGGGGGGGGAGGGGGGTATATAAAAAATTGCAGTTATGGCGCCACGACTGGTGCCCCATCTACGGTGGATAGAAGGGCATGTGTCAGTTTCGGCGCGCGAGGGAAGGAGCAGCTGGTCAGGATGTAGCGGTGGCGCTGCTGTCTACACTGAGATGTGTCGCCCGCTCGCGGCCGTTGGGAATCTGGTGCTTTGTTGCTCCGCGACTAAGTGTCGCGTGCGGTAAGCGCTCCTAAAAATACTTTTCAAAGTTAAACTATGCTGACTTTGGACAGCTGGCTAACGCCGTTGGGAACGGCGAAAAGGGAGGCTTTTTTCTCTTTCTTTCTGGCATGGCGGAAACGTACCCCATGGTGCATCCGGGAGCAAAGCAGCGTGTTTGCCGTCTTGCCATCGCGGTAGTCTGGACGTATGAGGCAAATCTTTCCGGGAAGAGCACCGATAACGAACACTTCTAGCGACGCGGACGAGCCTTTCCGGGCGCGGGGTCTGCAATTGGCAGCTAAGGATCGATGAGCGCTCCACCTCACCTTCGTCATGATGTACACTAACGAAGCCTGGCAGTTCGACGACGGAGCCATAGAGTGCCCGGTCGCAGGTTCCAACCAGAGCTCGGCGTTCTAAAGTCCCCGCGCACTCGTGTCTGCTTCCTCTGCCTCACTTTCTCGGCGCATAGAACAGCGTAGTACGCCTCGATGCTAGTTCCCTCTGTAAGAAAGTAGGAATGCACATGGAAAAAACCAAGAACTCCGGACATTAAAGTCCACAAAACGAGAACAAATGGGATTGTCTTCATACGGACTTAACTTTAAATGACACCAAATCGACGACGGCTCTGCGGAGTTGATAGTGTTGTTGTTTCTGGTTCCGGCACCCACCCAGAAAGAAAACTCGAAATAAATTTGAACGACGATAATCGGGGACATTTTACTGTGGCATTTCACGGCTTTGATCAGCGTTCATGGAACACTATTAGTGCCGAGTTGTTTTGGTGGCGCCCTGTTATTGGTTTCTGTCCGCGACGCCACCTCGCTGTGACGTCATAAGTTGTGTCCCAGGTTACTTACCATCCGTTGCAAGCGACAAGTTCGATGCTGTGTGCAAAAAGTACGGTGGAACCTTGAAGCCATATCGCGTTCTTAAACAAACACTTTGACAGACTGACATTTTTTGTGACATTGTTCTTATTTCTGCCGATGAAATTAGAATTAAGCCCAATAGAGGCGTCATGCTGAGCGTTTGTACAATCGTGGGAAGCAGTGGGAGGGAAAGCCAACTAGAGCGACGCTTTTTGTCGCACACGTCACCAGTAGCTCACATGCACACATATAGTTTTTACTTCATTGCCACAGAAAGTTGCACTCAAGTATAGGCTATTTGTTAGCTCCTGTCATTTTAGAATACGTCCAATCGCTGGTAATGAGTGCGATTGGAAAGGCTCACCAATTCATACATGTTAATACGTATTAAAGCTTGGAATGCTTTTTAACGCTTTGTTGCATGTTGCACTCTAAATAAAGGGTGTAATATTACACCCTTTGTCCCATATAATACAAGTCAAAACTTCGGTTCGACGTACCGCGCACTGACGTCGAACTGACGGTACTAACTTTCACGGAAGTCTTGATAGCCGTGTGGTACAACTTATGAAAATATTTATTGTACGTGCTACTGGCTACAAAAAAAAAATCAGTTTTCTTGGCTTTACTGCAAAACCTCAGTGTTTTCTTTCTGTGGTCTTTGATACGTACCTCAGCTATTTAATAAGTTATATCGCATCGTTATCAAGCCCCTCGTAAGATTTGGGGCCGTCTGTTCGACTATAATGCGCTGTACGTCGAACTATGGTTGTGGAGTGCATTACATGGGACAAAAGGGTGTAAGATGATACCCTTCTTTTTAGAGTGTGGGTCATAGACATTGTAGTATGCCAGTAAAGTAAAACTTTCTCCAGTAATTCAGAAGCTGTTTCCCATCTCTATAGAATGCCCAAGGCGTGCGTACTTATCGTATATTTTGTTTACACTATGCTGATTCGAGTATGTGCCAGATATGACACAACATGCAGTTTTCTATAAAAATGGTAAGAATACTGTGATCGGGATTACAATAAGTCAAAATATACAACAGTTACCTCATTGGCATCGACCTTCTTGATTATATGTTGACGTTTTACAGAATCTCGATAAGGTCAGATAAAATATATTATGATTAGCATTACTTAATGGTTCAGCTGACATTAGTAAACTGTTGGGAACGTTGAAGGTGCAGGAAGCGAAAGAGTATGGCGTTATATCCTAATCACGCTAGCGTTCTTAACTGTCGTTATGCGCAACGACAGTTGACTCAATCGTCGATCGGCCGGAGTTACATGGCGGCACCAACTATCACAGAGCCGCTAACGATCACTGAGTTCAATTGAGCAGGCCTGCCTCAGTTAACTGATGGAGTTCGCCCCAATAAAGCTTAATATGCCGGCGTCCGGCCCATCGCCGCCCATGGCCAGCGCTAGTGAAGCACTTACTATTGCGGAAGATTGGGGGAGATATTTATAAAGTATCGTGGCAGCAAATATGGTCGGAAGAAGTACAATTCAGGGCCAGAGCTGCTGCTAGAACGATCACGGCACGTCGCGGAAGCCAAAGCTCGGCGAGAGCCGCCATTGTGATGTCGGTGCCGATGTATATCTTGCTTTAATTCGTGTGAAACGTTCTGATTATCCTTTGTTTACTCTAAAAACAAAACAAAAAAAGAATTTTATTTTATGTTGTTTTAAATGTTTCAATTATTGAAAAGTGTGCATATAATTCATTTAAAATTTTGGATCACTCTTTAAAAAAACCACGGTAACGTAACATTTTGGTCTTCGTTTCGGATTCAACTGTGTCCCTTGACGCGCATCTCGACTGGGTTTGTTAGGCCTATGTACCGTGTAACACCGGACAACTTAGGTGAGCTCAGTGACAGCTGGGAGATGCCAACGATTGTTGGCTTAATGACAGTTGAGAGGGCTAGTGTAACTAGGATATTAGCCGACTTGAAGTTGTCAGTAGCTGGAACTGCAAAGCTAAAACACCCGCTTAGAGAAAGTGAGAGAGCCTGAATAATCAAAATCCTACTTGGTACAGCAGCTACGGTACCTAAAGCTGTAGAACCTAAACAAAAAGCCATCCCATCTAGATAAAAATTTGACCACAATGTAATTTCCCAACTGCAGAACGAAATCATGTGTGCCGTGCAAAAATTCGATGGCGCTGTCTGCTGCTGCAAAAGACAGAGCACTTTGTGTTAAATGTAATGCATTATACGTTCTATGATCTATTGTTTTGCACAACATACATTTATTAAATTGTAGTCACACGACCAATGCACACAAAAAAGTGCCCGCGTTAACCCAGATATATGAATTTAAAATATATCAGTTGGTTTTGATAGAATTATCACTACTGATTATGGTGCTATACGATATTTGAAGAAAATCTCACACCTTTGAACGAATCTTGAGGAAAATGTTTTCAGCACTGCTCATATATGGCCACAACCTGTTTCTTTTCTTTCTTTTTTTTTGTTGAAGCAAAAAATAAAAATTTGCAGTTGAGGGTTAACGTAATCCCCGAATACCAGAATTTTCTTCGCCCAGCCACTCGACCGTCCGTCCGTCAGCCATGTAACTCGACGCCAGGTCACGTGACTTGACGTCACGTAAACTTTTCCCGCAAAATGTAGCGTGGAAATGTTTGTTCGGTTTTTCTTCACTCTCTGAAACGACTATCTATTACCCTCTAAACAATTGTAAACCATTCCTCCTTGAATGCGGCATTCCATGCAATATAAGGATTGATAGACGAAGAGCGGGTTGGTGCGGGTCAGGAATGAAGAATAAACATGTAAGACGAGGACAACACAACCTCATGTTGCCTTACCTTGTCTTACCTCGTTTTGCCTTGTCTTACTTGATTTTATGTCTTGTCTTACATCTTTATTCTTTTTTTCAATCTTGGCAATATAAGACTTTACGGATAATGGTCGCTGGTATATTTTGTCATTTGTTCGCTTTGCAGTTTGTGCCCGTGGTCATCATCAAGAGCGTCACGGTGCTGGCCATCTTCGTCTCGGTTCACACCACCGGAGGCTATTACTACGGCTTCAACATTTACCCTGAATGGGCAAACAAAAGCTCCAATAATACTAATAGATAGAATGTCCCACCTTGATGCCATCGTCTTGTAGAGTGAATTGCTAGGTTCTAAATTACCAGAGCACTATTCAGCTAAAAACATTCCATTTTTTGTGCTGTGTAAAGCAAAGTGTTTATATCAGGAAAGTCCACTAGAGGTTTGCTTTTGTTATGCTTCTAAGTTATAAAAAAGATACAGGATAAAAACACAGGCAAGCTGGTGAACCAATTCCACAATAAACTTGAGCCATCAAAACTTGTTCTTGGCACTTGAGAAGAGGACGGTAGTCTTCTGAGAATGTCCTGCAATCAACACGCTTCCATATGTTGGCCATTGAATATATCCTACTTCCGTTGACTAAACCACTCTACTTACTTCCGCTAACTGAGTTCAATATGGCGACGGAGTCTTCATCGCTACCGACGGCCAGCGTAATGGTGCGTTTACACGCGAAAAATCGCTGCCGCCGAAGAGAATTCGGCAGTGGCGGAAGACAGGACGTGTTTACATCTATCTCTGCCAGCGGCTGCCGTTTTCTAGTATGAGAAGACGTGATACTTCTTGTCGTCTGCTGCTCTCGGCCACTCGGCAAGATCTCGGAGTCGCTCAGAGTACGTCCAGTACGAGTAGGCTTAATTCACGTTGTTGACGCTGGATAGTGCACGCACTGCCACGCTCGTTCTGCCACACGAGAAGAACCACGCAAAGATGTTCAAGTTCTACCGCAAAGAAGACGAGACCACTACGATTCGGTGTTTCGTACTTGGAATAGCAGGACACGCCGCACAAACCAAAGAATCAGCCGTGCCACCGTCATCAACGGCGCTCTGCCCTGCACCCCGAATGAACGTACGACCTTTTGTTTTCAAGTGGACGCTTCCAGCGTGAATAACTGACCTCGTTTTGGGGATCCCCTGGATTTCTTTTGTTTCTTTGTCGTTCCAGTGTAATTTATTGTGTATTGTCACGAATGAAGATAACGAAAGGACCACCAGTGGACTGAAAATAAAGATTTAATCGGCGATCTTATATCAAACAAAATAAAGAACGAGCGTCGAGGCAGCAGAAAAGTGGGCGGCGATTTGGCGGCGTAACAGCAAGCGAGAGCGGGACTGACTCGACAAGGTCACGTGCAGCTCCTTATCTAGTCCGCGTCGTCATCGGCATCCCGAAAATTCAGCCCAGGAGCTAGGAGCATCAAGCGTTCGGGGTGAGAATGAACAGCCACTTTCGAGAACAAGAAACTAAGACAAAATTGTAAAAGTTACGCCCTGAGCAAGAATAAACACAAATCTTCTAGAATTCCGTGACCGGGCGTTGCTTGCCTGGCCGTGAGCGCGACAGTTTTAGAATAGCGTAAAGACCCTTGTGTCAGCACTGCGTACAACGCACGCTAGCTGTCGACGTAACGTTACGGAGCGCGTTGAACGCGCACTTTTAGTATAGCGGAAGGCAAACGCATACGTAACGATACGTAAATACTTGCAGCGCCATCTAGATGTGCTCATGCGAACTGCCTCAAACAATCCAAGGCGGGTATTCGGTAAAGCCAATTTAACACTGCGAATCTCTTCGCTTTGCTACGAAGTGCGTGAATCTCTCTCCAGTTGCCTGTTGTGAACGTGTTTTGTCTTTTTTAGGGCTGTGCGACCAGCAGTTCGATCTATGGTTCGCTCCAGTGTGTTGTGGGATCCCTGCTATCTTATGTTGGCCTCGTCATTTGCAGTCTTGGGCAGTAACTAGTTACTAGTAACGCGTTACCGGTAACTAGTTACTTTTTCCGGTAACTTTTACCTGTAACGCGTTACTGTTACTGTTAATACTGGTAACTTGTAACTGTAGCACTGTTACTTTTTTATTGGGTAACTGTAACTGTTTAGGCCGTTACAGTTACTTTTTTACTATATAAATTAGAACCCACTGCCGCGGACATGGAGAAATTGCCATCTTGAAGTATTTTTCTCCAAACTTCTCGCTGACAAAAAAAGAAAAAATCGTGGCTACGCTATAAACAAACAAAAAACAGCCTGGTTCAGCCCACGACCGAGGATGTACGACGGACGAGACAGCACGAAACCGGGAGATAAAGGAAGCGGCGCCCGCGGTGGTAGGGGCGGCAAACAATGTCTGTTTCACCGACTTTGGCTCACTCTTCTCTCGTGCGTACCATCTGCGGGTGTCGGTGGTCGTGCGATTTCTCCGAGTATTCCGTCTGGGCTATGTCTGGGATATGTCCGTGCTCTCGTTTTTACTACCAGCCGTTTGCCGTTTCCTCATCCCTAATAGTTTTCAAGAAAGCCGTCCCCATATTGTGCAGAAAGCCGGCGCTTGTTTAACTTATTATTTCTCTTCGAAGCCGCTCGAGTGAACACGACTTCCACAGTTGGCGTTTCGGACATAGACGCCGCGGTGGTCGTCGTACACTCGTAAAGCACCAGAAGCTAATTGTCCCCTTTCCGCCTTTATTCTTTGGAAGCTGCTTGACATGCTATGTTTAGGCCTGCTTCCGAGTATATCCCAGAATGTAATTATGTGACCATCTCTGTCCTCATTCGTTTCGGAGTGGAAAATAAACCAAAACGTTCACTGACGCGGGCCGATGACAATTTTGAAAAACGGTTGATTCTAAGTTATAACAATTATTGCAAATAAATTATGCACATCAAAATGCTGAAACGGCGAATGACGCAAAAAAGAAACACCCTTCGGGTTTAAATTTTTCTAATTTCTCAGTTTACCTTTCTTCTCACTATAGTGTAACAAATAAAATAATATTGTCTGGGTTTGTGATTCCGTGTGTCCAATTTTCGTACTGTAACGAGAAAGTAACGGCGTTACTGTTTTTGCAGTAACTATACTCCTGTTTCACCTTATGATGTACCGCAGGAAAAGCTACAAGCGCGAGCTCCTCGCTCTGCATGGGGCACATCTCGGCGGCACAAGCTCTCGTGACTTAAGAGCGGCTGCCAACGCTATGAGCTCGCGCTTCTAGCCTTCGCTGCGGTACAACATACGGTGAAACGGAGTATAACTGTAACACGTTACTTTTTGGAAACCGGTAACTGTAACTGAACAAAGTTAATTTTTCTCCCTAGGTAACTGTAACTGTAACACTGTTACTTTTTTCTGGTAACGTGCCCATGACTGGTCATTTGCTTGGAAGTATACAAGCAATAGGTCGCACCGCTCGCGTACCAACCGCAGAAAAAACACCTTTTTGGGCCCGACGGCGTCGCCAGCGTTCCTGGACTATAGACACCGGTCTTTGTGGGCGCACGAAAGGGTTCGTCGCGTTGGTTCCTTTCAGGAGGTTGTGGGTCGCCTGTCAATACCGCCCGATCAGGCCGAGTTCCACTCGCTTCGAGGAAGTCACACGGGGAAGCGCTACCATTGGGGAAAGGTTTTATCTGTACTTAAGTTCAGAGTCCGATGAAGAGCAGGGCCAAGGCTGTCTAGTGGTCCGGGTCCTCAGTTGGAGGCCTTGCTCGGCACCGGCTCTTTCGTCTGTCTCCAGCTCCGAACTCCGCGTGTCCTCGCCCGCCACGAGCCTCGCCCTTTTTCTCTTCTTCTTTCTCTTTCTTCCACAAGCTTGAGGTCGATCATCTTCTATGGTGAAGCGAACCCGTACAACGCGCGTAGCACTTCCACTGGTTTGCCTCACCGCCGCCATTTTCCGAACTGGAGTAGTCTCGCGCTTTCCCGTGCGCGACGAGAGCAACGAGGATGGCAGGGGACTGCTACGTACGCTCGCAAAAAGCGATAGCGAGCGTACGTACGCATAGCTCGCCGCAGTGCGTACGTATGGCTCATGCGCAGTATGGAGGACGCGGCGTTAACCCTGACGTAGGGGGCTTACGTTTGCTGCTATACTTATTACTAAAACTCTCTATTATCCGCCCCCTTTAAAAGCGCACCGTTCCGATGCAACGCGAAATGAAAACGAAATGGCTAAACAAATGCGGTGATACGAAATAAACATGCAGCGTCACAATACTAACGCGCGTAGAACAACTTCAGTCGAACTACGTGCACCACTTCGGGTCATGGTAGGCGGCGTCCTGATAGTCGGGTTCCTTATAGATCAAGTCCCCAAGGCGACGAACGACCTTGTAGAGTCCAAAGTAACGCTTGAACAGTTTCTCGCTGAGGCCGCGGCAGCGAATGAGCGTCCACACCCACACCCTGTCCACGGGTAGGAACTTCACGTCGCTGCGGCGAAGGTTGTACCGGCCAGCGTCGACACGTTGTTGGTCCTTTGTCCGAAGGCGGGCTAGCTGACATACCGTTTCTGCCCTTTGGGTGACCAGCTGAGCGTCGTTGGTGCCGTCGTCCGTCGGGTCGTGAGGCAGCATGGCGTCGAGCATCCTAGTCGCCTTTCTGCCGTGCACCAGCTCAAAAGATGTAATCCCAGTGGTTTCTTCAACCGCCATGTTGTACGCACACATGACGTGGGACAACACCTTATCCCACGCCTTGTGTTCCACGTCCAGTAAAAATAGAGATCATGTCGGCGATGGTCTTGTTTAATCGCTCCGTCAGCCCGTTGGTCTGTGGATGGTATGCCGTTGTTCGACAATGGCTGGTGTGGCTCGCGCGGAATATCTCTTGTGTCAGCTGCGACATGAACGAGGAGCCTCGGTCCGTAATCAGGACTTGGGGAGCGCCGTGTCGGAGGACGATACACTCAACGAAGAACTTAACTACTGCCACAGTGATTCCTGACGAGAGTGCTTTTGTCTTGGCGTTCCGGGTGAGATAATCAGTTACAATGATTATCCAACGGTTTCCCTGCGTCGACGGCGGGAAAGGCCCAACCAGATCCATTCCAGTCTGTTAGAACGGTGCAGTCGGGGGCGCGATCGGCTGCAGGAGGCCTGCCGGCTTCGTCGGCGGTTTCTTCCGTTGCTGGCACTCGTGGCACGATTGTGTGTAGAGGTGCACAGTCTTCGGGAGCTTGGGCCAGTCGTACTTCTCTCGGATCCTCGCGACAGTCCTGCTGTAGCCTAGGTGACCCAATATCGGGTCGTTGTGACAAGATTGGGAGATCTCTTCTCGAAGGTTAGTAGGAATTACCAGGAGCCACGTCGAGTTCCTGTCCCCGAAGTTCTCTTTGTAGAGAATACCTCTACGGACGGCGAATCTTGGCAGGGCGCATGAGAAGGCTCGGGGAATCGTACCCCCTCGTCCCTCCAAGAGGTCGATCAGTTCGCGCAGCTCAGGATCATCCCGCTGGAGCGCTGCCACACAGTCAACGTTACTAGAACTCTCTGTTGGGAAACTCACCGTTGAAACCTCGGCCGCTGGCGTCCACCGAGACCGAGCTAAATACGACAACAGCGCCACTCTGTATCATTTGTCTTAACTGTGGTCGCCTTGAGCTTTTAGATAGCATGTTTTTGCGTAAAAACTAACGGAAAAAAATCTCTTTTTATGGTAACTTTTATTGGAGTTTAGAACAAAATGGAGGGCGCGCGTTGTTTTCTAATATCTTTAGTTCGCAAGGTTTTGCAGTATAATTAATATTGTTTTTATACAACCGTGCCTCCGTGGGGATTTCAGGTAGCGCGTCCTGAGTTAGGCGCATATTAACCACGCTAATAATCCGCGGCGCGTCCGCTTAGGAGTCGGTGGCGGTACCTCGAAGCCCCTTCCACAGTACCTGTTTTGGCCCCAAAACAGCCGCTTAAAACCAAAATGGAGGTCACGTGCAGTTCCTGGACTGGCCATTGCGGGAGAAATGGCGGCGTTGGGATCGCCATTAGCTCGGTTCTCGTGGACGGGTCGGTGCCACTTTTCAGAGCAGTCTCTATGGCGGTTTCCCAACTGAGTGGTTCTAGTAACGTTGCACACAGTTAAGGTTCACTGAGCCAAGAAAGTTGTCGTCGTCGTCGTCGTCTTTGGCACAGCTGGTAGCTAACCCGACGGAGGCTCTGAACAGGCTGTCGGCATCGCTGTGTTTTCGGCCTGACTTGTAGACCACAGTCACGTCGTACTCTTGCATCGTAGGCTCCATCGAGCGAGGCGTTCCGATGAGTCCTTCAAGCTCGCTAACCAACATAGCGAGTGGTGGTCGGTGAACACTCGAAAAGGGCATCCGTATAAGTATGGGCGGAATTTCGTGATGACCCAGACAACGGCAAGGCATTCCTTCTCGGTCATCGAGTAATTTCGTTCCTTGTTCGACAACGTCTGACTAGCGTAGGCGATTACGTGCTCTGTACCATACTGTCGTTGGACTAGTACCGCGCCGAGTCCTGTATTGCTGGCGTCCGTGTGAACTTCTGTTTAGGCTGACTGGTCGAAGTGGCCAAGAATGAGCGGCGACTGGAGTCGTCGCTTCAGCTCGTCGAGTGCCTGTTGTTCTTCTCCCTATTCGAAGTTCACGGTGTCTTTCGTAAGGTGAGTATTTGCGGGCCGTCCCAGGGCATTGTGACTTTCCGAAGGCGGCGAAAGAGCTTTCCTCTCAAAATGGAGTAATCTGCTCCGGCGCCCACAAGTGCCGACGCGTCGTGGCCGTCGAGGATAACGTTCAGGTTGTTGGGCACCGTTGCACAGTCGTCGTTCCGATGCTTGTCGTCGGTAGAGTAGGGACGCTCCGACGTTATTAAAGGATGTTTCCGACGGTCGTCTTCGGCAACTCCACCCCCAGGGGTTGCCTGTCTCTCCGGCGAAGTATGGTAGACAAGCTCTTTCGGCGGGACCTACGAAGTGGCGACGCCGGACGTCGTAGTGACGGGGGAAGCGGGAGCTGGTGACAGCGGGCGATGCAGGTACTCTTCGATGTCCCGCGGTCGTTCCCCTCTCCTCGGCCGGGGGACGTTTGGTGCGAACCCACGAAGACCAGGCTGCCGGCAGGCGCATCGCCGGTACACGTTGTCAGCTTCCCCGCAGCGGGCGTCGGTAAGCCGTGCGCCACACGTGTCTTCCTTGGCGCCGGGAGTTTCTCCTCGGACGTAGGAGCTTGTTCGTCAGTGCGCCGAGCGTAATGCAGCGTAGGACTTTCCCGTTGTGTGGGCGCCGGGTACTGGCACTGACGGGTTGCTGGTGGCGTAGCTCAGGGTCGGTTGCTCTAGCGGCGCTGGGTTGACAGGAGCCAGTGGTTCGATGACTCTCTGGAACTCTTTCCGCACGACTTCGGCGATGGACAGCGATGCGGGTGGATCGGCAGCAGGAAGAAGCTTTTGAAGTTCTTCGCGAACAACGTCGCGGATAATCTCGCGAAGCTTGTCGGCGCTGGTGTTGAGCTCGGAGCGGACTGATGCCAGAGTTGAGGCGTCGTTGAGCCGATGATAGTGGTGAGCTCAGGCCATTTGCGCCCGCTCAATGTTTGATACTTCGGCAACAAACCCATCGACTGTCGTTGTAGAGTTGCAGACGAGGCCGCCGAAGATGTCGCTCTTTACGCATCTCACGAGAAAGCGCGACTTTCTCTCGTCGGTGGCTTGCGGTTTGGCGCGTGCACTAAGGTGTAACACATCTTCAACGATGCTGGTTACGCTCTCGTTGGGGGCCTGAATCCGTGTTTGAAAAAGATCCTCCGCCCGCTGCTGTCGACGTTGGCTCGTGAAGGTCCGCCTCAACTCGTCCACGCAGATGTCATACGACGTGAGCGAAGCCTCGTGGTACTCGAACCAGTGCCTCGTAGTACCCTTCAGCGAAACGTAGAGGTTCTGCAGGTACTTCTCGGCAGTCCATCCATTGTGGCGAGCCACGCGCTCGTAATGTTGGATCCAGTCCTTGATGTCCTCGTGAATTTCGCCGTGGAAGGGCGTCGGCGTTTGAGGTGCGGCGGGCAGGTAAACGACGGGGGAGGCAGTGGCGGAAGTTTCAGTTTGCAGAATCCGGGAGGCAATAGTTGGTTTCGTTGACTTCTTCCTCTGGCGGTCTCGTAGATGTCCGAATTTTGGCGGTTGATCTTTGGTGCGGCGGCTTCCTCGGGTCTCGGTTGTCTCCACGGACGCTCTTCGTAGTATTCTGAGTTTAGCGGTCGTACGGGCACAAATTTTGAACGAAAGAAGCCCGTGCCCCGCTCGCAGTGGAGCGTGCTCAGCTCGTGCTTGTATCGCTTTGGAACAGTTCATCCTGGGATTTGGAAACAAAATTGGGGTGTGGCATGTTTATACAGCCTAGAACTTAGTCCGCCTCAACGGGAGACTTGTCTCCCACTCTAGATGAAACACTTAGGCAGTGCAGTACAACCGCTAGCCTGGGGTCTTTAACGTTCATCACGCAGTAGTGATACACGCCTGCACGCCGGTACGATCGAACTACATGGACCACATCGGGTCGTGGCTGGTGATCCGACACTCAAAATCCCCAGGCTCAGACTTATTGAGTTTCTCTTTAACAGTCTGTACCACCTTTCTGTGGCGCCATTGAAGGCTCTATGGTATGGAGGGATAAGTATTGGCCTCACCCCGTTACGATCCAGGAACAACTTGTACTGTGCGCTCGCGATTTCGGCACCATTATCACTCACTATCACAACCGGCAACCAATGACTTGTGAAGATGAAACTCAGTCATTTCACCGTAGCCTCTGCCGACGGTGACGGCACGTGGACTACTTCCACCCACTTAGAGAACGCGTCAATCAACACCAAGAAATAGACACCTTGAAAAAGTCCCCTGAAATCCACATGGGGACGTGACCACTGACGCTTCGGAAATGGCCACCGTGTCTGCTGCAGTTCCCATGGAGCCTTCCAATGCACTTGGCAGACCACACATCTGCCCACTCTGGCCGTAATGTCATCATTGATGCCCGGACACCACACTTGACTTCGGCCCACCAGCTTCATCTTCTCCACCCCCGGGTGACTCTCGTGTAACAAATCCAACACTGCCACTCGCAGCGACGCTGGAACCTTCCCACGGCTCCCCTGTAGCAGACATTTGTAAGGTGAGACTTGTAAAAAAATTGAAAAATAAAAATTGCCTCAATCGGTACCGCCTCAATGGGCACAACCTATTTAAAGCCAATTCGATATAAATGAATTGGATCCTTGGATCAAGTGGAAATTTCACCAAAAAGCCAATTGGGAACTGTACTTAGATAAAACTGGGCCACACCAAGAAGCAGCCCAGGAAAGACCGACAGGGAGAAAGGACCCTGCAGAGCCGGACACCAGGGGAGCTATGTTGCATGTTTGGACTCCCAGGAGACTAGGGAGAAGGAAGTGACGTAGGTGTGAATGAACGTATCTTCTGCAGATACCGTCATCAGCGACTCCACCAATCAACATCCAAAGAGCGTTGTTGACGTTACTTCCTTCTCCCTAGTCTCCTGGGAGTCCAAAACGTGCAACATAGCCCCTAGCCCAACACCACAAAGGGGCACTCAAGAGCAACACCAGTGGGTCATTGATGTGGCGAGGGCATCCCTACGCCGACAACCACCGCCGTAGTGATATTTGCTTTGTCCTCCCCTCAAGGGCACACCCCTGTCAGGGGGACCACCCTCTCAGTAGAGGGATAATCGCCAGAGCCTCTGTTGCAGCGTACAAGCTGGCATGGCGAATTACAAGCAGGTCCTGTAGCACACAGCCGTCCATCACCGAGAATTCCTCCATGCGGTTTACAAATGGCCGCCACTCAGCTCCGGATGATGGATGGCCCCCAGTCCACAACGCCGTACGTAACAAAGCCAGCACTGTGTCTCGGCCAGTCGCCGCCTCCACTACTGCGGCAGACAAAACCGTTGGGTATGCCCCCTCGAGCATGACTACATCTAGGACTCTTGACTCCTCCAACATTTTGACTGGTAGTGGCAGTCGACTCAGGGCATCTTCATTACCCAAACTAGCACATGGCCTGTAGGACAGCTTGTAAGTGCAGCCACTCAGTGTCAACGCCCACCGCAGCATCCGCGGATAACTCCTGCAGCGGAATGCGGCATTCGGCTCCAATGAGACCCAACAATAGCTTGTGGTCTGTGAACACTTTAAATAACCTTCCATAGACGTATTGATGGAATTTCAAAATCCCGAATATCACCGCCAGAGCCTCCTTGTCCAACTGGCCATAGTTCTTCTGCTGCTGTTAACCTCCTGGAAGCACACGCCAAGGTCGCTCTGCACTATTTTGTATTAAATGTGCAAACACTGCTCCAATACCGTACGGCCACGCATCGCAACATAGTAGCTACGGCAACTTGACATCGTAATAAATCAACATTTCAGCAGACGTCAGCAACTTCTTACTGGTTTCAAATGCTGCCGCTTGTTCACGAGCCCATTTTCAAGATGTTCCTTTTTGAGTAACTGGTGCAGCGGATGCAGCACAGATACAAGTTCGGCAAAAATTTCGGTAGAAGTTAAGAAGGCCCAGAATGCTTTGTAGTTCACGCACATCCGTTGGCGGGGTGCTTGAACAATGGCCTCGACCTTCTGGGGTGCCGGATGCAGGCCATCCTTGTCGATGACGTAGCCCAGGCACTCGACGCTGGAGGCCCCGAAGGTGCACTTTTGCCGCTTCAGCTTCAATCCTGCACTGCTCAGACGCCGCAATATCTCTTCTAGGTTTCGGCGATGTTCTTCCTCCGTCATGCCCGTCACTAGAATATCATCAAAATCGACGGCTACCTTGTGACAACCTTGCAACAGGTTTTCCATTTCCCGTTGAAACACGGCAGGCACCAAAGCCACACCAAACGGAAGCCAGTTTTACTTGGAAAGTCCTCGCTGGGTGTTGATAGTTAACTACTTCTTTGAGGCTTCATCCAATTCTACTTGTTGGAAGGCGTCCCGGAGATCTAATTTCGAGAACTTCACGCCTCCCGCCAACTTGGTCCAGATTTCTTCCACCCGCGGCAGTGGGTACGTCTCAATGTCTGCCCCTGGTTCACGGTAACATTGAAGTCCCCACCCAGCCGGATCTTTCCATCCTTCTTCAGGACTGAAACTAGCGGGACCGCCCACTCCGACGTGCGCACCGGACTCAGGATGCCTTGACGCTGCGACCGCTGGAGCTCTTGCGCCACCAAATCCGGAAGTGCAAACGGCATCGCTTTTGGCCTAAAAACCTTGATCTAGCGTCTCCCGGCACCCTTATCCTGGCCTTGACATCACGAGGGGTACCCAGTCCTCCGCAAGCAGTTCGACCTAGTCCTCCACACTGTCAACGTGGTGGACGTCTAGCAGACTGTCGAGAGGCATGCCGAAATCTCTCGCCCAATTCCTCCCAAAAAGGGCCCGTGACCCTCCTCTGACCACGATCAAAGGCAACCGAGCGTGCCTTCCTGAGAACTCGGCAGCCACCGTAGCCTTCCCGGCAACCGCCGCCTGTTGTCCGAAGTACCCTCGCAACTTGACGTCGGACTGTTGAAGAGTCACTGCTGGGAAACGCCTTTTGAACCCCACCTCATCCATAACCGAGTAGACGGCCCCGATTCAATTTCTATACGCACCGTCTAATCATCGAACATCACCGTGGCACATAAGTGCGGTGCCCGTAATTTAAGAACGTTCACGACTGCGGTTTGCGCCACGAAAGCAGCCTCCCCGAAGACTTGGGTGACAAGACGTCCCGTTTTGGCCGGGACAGTCCCTTTTTGGAGGTCCGCTTCTGCCGTCCCGTCTTTTCGTCCCAACAAAGAATCATGTCCCGTTACTGCAGGACTGCATATTTTCGAAATTGGCATCAAGCGAGTTGAAGCAAACCGAAACTCGCTTTGACAAACCAAGTGCAGTGCATGCAGCTGAACTGTGAGTGTGACTGCTTCCTAAGCCCTAGGGCTTAGTGCAACATGGTACCGTTTTGAACTAAGAGCAGTTATTTAAAGGGGCGATGCAACAATTTTTGTACTTTGCGCAAATACCTCTTAAAACGGATCCCTGACGTTAATGACCTATGAAACACGCGTTCGTTTTTCACCCCACGCAATAGAAGTCCCAGAAAAAATTAAAGAAAAACGAGCAGCGTTCACTCCCTCAACTCGCAGCCAGAACAAGCGGCCACGTGATCTGGAGCCGATTATATGCCGCCAATGTTGATCATAGCCACGCGCTGGTGTTGGCAAAGCACAGTACACGCGCTGAGTTCCAGACATTGTTATGGCTCGGCTATTGTCGTCGTTGCAGCGATTGGACACGGGCCACTACCCGAATGGTTCTCGAGCTAGTAATTATCACGAGCCCAAATCGAGTGCCCACGCAATGCTCGGGTCCAATCTATGATCAGCATTCAAATATCGTCATATGGGTGTACTGCGATCCCCACTTTACGTCATCATATTTTGCAAAGGAGAGATTGAATGAAAATGATCGGTTTTGTCCTTGAAATTACACCGCAACAAAGGAGTTTCTTGGCCAGTGGCGTTGCGTTTGAGTATCCTTGAGTCCCAGGTGTGCCAGTAAGCTCGTGTAAAGTGAAAAACATTCCCATTGAATATCGTTGCACCGCTCCTTTAATGGAATTGTTTCTCCCAATCTCAACCTCTAATACACCCCCCCCTCCTCGTTGGGATGTCTCGTTTTCTACCTTGAGGAATATGGTCACCCTACCGAAGTCCCGTGTTCTAGTAACCACAAGCTGTCGACGTCTGTCCCTCCAGCCTCGTCGTCGGACGCTGTCTCCAACGCTATCACGGTTCGTCGGGTGTTGTTTCCCGCCCGTTCGCCACCATGCTGTCTGCCAGTGACAGTCGTGTCCTCCGAATTCTTAGTTTTTTTGCTTGCTTAGGCACTTTCTGGCCGCATGTCCTTTTTTTCTGGCAAGAAAAGCAGTGCTAGCCTTCGGAATCTGCACGCAGACTCACGATGCCGCCCACCGCAACGATGACAGTCGTGGGCCGCCTCCCTGGCACTCGATACTCGATGCAGAGCCTGTCTCTGCTGCCCGGCCAGTAATCAATTCCGCTCCCTTGGCCGCTGTTTTTATGCTCGGAACAATCTGGACGGCTCGATCCAGAGTCAATTCGGAGCTCCTCAAAAAGGCGTCTTCTTGTGAGGTCGCTCCGAATGTCATGGACGAGTCTGTATCTTAGATTGTTGTCCAGCTCTCGACCGAACTCACATGAGATCCGCCAGCTTACACAGCTCGACGATGAAATCCCTAATTGCTTCACCTTCGTTCTGCGTTCGGCAATAGAAGTTGTAGTGTTGGACAATCACCGGACGGTCTTGGTGCATAGTAGTCCGTGAACAGCTGTATAACGTTTGCGGAGTGGAACCTTCACTTGGGCGTCTGGGAGCCGCGAAACTCCGGAGCAGGGAATACGTCGGTCTTCCGCACAAACTCAAGGAATATTGCACGCTGTTTGTCCTCCCTGAACGCTGTGAGCAATGATGTGTTGCTCGAAACCTTCAACGTACTCTTGCCACGCGTCACCACCCTCTGCAGTAAATGCTTTAAACTTCGGCACGGTGCCGGCGCTACGTCGTTTCTCCCGGCACAGAACAAGACTGTTCACTCATGTTTCTCCTTGTCGTCAGTTGTTACAGGTTTATATTCACACTAACATATATACAGCAAGGAGCGAGCCAGCTTGGCTCGCAGCCGAGATCTTCCTGTCGGCATTCCATCTGTTTCGTGCCGCTCGCGCTCTTTCCCCACTGGCAGCCGCCCGGTGGGTGGCGCTAGCTGCTTGCCCAACAGCTCTGCCACAACAGTCATATGGGCAACATAGCCCCTTAAGGGCTAATGGTTTTTATATGCTCTTGAGGTCAGAGGTCACGTCAAAACACAACGTCGCGACGACGTCACGTTACGACGACGCCTAGATGCCATCGTCGATGACGCCGTTACGCGACGCCAAGATGCCGTCGTGAGGCTGTCGTGACGTCGCTTCGCGTTGAGGACGACGCCGTTGCATGACCTCAAGTCGCCCTTGAAACGTGGTTGTGACATCGCATCGCTTTGAGGTCGGCGCCGTTAGACGACATGAAGTCGCCGTTATAACGCGGTTGTGACGTCGCGCCGGGTCGAGAACGACGTCGACATGGTTGTCGCCACCGACATTGACGTTGGCGCCCCTCGCAACGTCAAACGTCGCTATGACGCCACGTTAACGTCGTCCTGATGTCACGTTAACGTCGTCCTGACGTCGCGTGACGTCGTCGTCACGTTAATGTCATTGTGACATTGCGTGACGTCGTCGTCGTCAACGTCCACAATGCCATCGACGTCGTCGTGAACGCGATAGACGTCAGTACGCAGTCTTGATGTCGTGTAACACGCGTTGTCAACGTCGACGACGACGTTGACGTCAAGGCGTCGTCGGGATGTTGCATGACGCTGTGACGACACTTCAGGTACCTGACGTGACGCCTGACATCTAGCCTGTATAAAAAATATAGCTCGGGTCTCTATTGTTTATATGACCTTGACCTGTGGGCCGGTCGAGCGTGGCGTTGAACGCAACGCTTTTTTCAGAATAAACGGCTGTTAAAATGCATTCTGTGCTAAAAATTACCTGACCGGTTGGCGAAGAGCTTATATTGTAGTGCTCGTTTACTCCTTGTTTATGCTAGTGCCACGAAATAAGCTATGCTTCAGAGTAGCGACACTTGTCCTTATTGTGGCTTAGAATAATGGTTGCCAGTCATCTGAAGCTTTATCTGAAATCCCAGGAAACACTTTTCCGCTCTCCGAAAATGTTTAAACAGTTCGCGACAGAGCGAAGCAATATTACTTTAGCTTCCTAACACCAAACCTAACGCCGAGGAAGTCGCATTTATGAATCTCATGACGATCGGCAGTTGCGTCTGCTCTGCATACGAACCAAAATGGTGGCGCCCGGAACAATGTCGAGGAACAGTGTGGCGATACCCCAAGTGCCACCCATTTAGTGACTATAGTATATGCAAATCCCAGAGCCGTTTATACTGAGAGAATTTGGCCTTCTTAAGGAGATTTTGACAGCCTGGCAACCACAGCAGCGTAGTCTGACAACCGGGGGATGACTACTTCCGTCCGCCATATTGTGGCTCTGACTCATAGGAACTCTACGCGATTTCTCAGGAATGAACAAGACAAAGAAGTGACGCCATATTGTGTTACCGCGAAATCCGCTTGTTCTAGCGGCCAACAAGCTCCGCCCATCGGCCAAACTCTCGAGTATAAACGGCTCTGGCAAATCCAAGCCACTTCGCTCATAGCGTCTCTAATAATTTTTTTACATGCGGAGCTTCAATAATAGCATTCCGATGCCCCCTCCCCCTCAATCCTTTCTGCAGGGTGAAACAAGGAGACGGCAGGCTCTTTAAATCGACCGGAAAATTTGGTTTCTTTACCTATCGCGCTACGACTTTGTGCAGCGTTGCCCACAGATGGTGCATTTTTTTTTTTTTGTAAAATTTGCAAAGAACGAACTTACCTGAGGAAAAAGTAAAGAAAGAAAAGGCTTAGCTCCTATGGAAACGCAGCGACGCCACCGGTCTGCAAAAAACACGGCGCCGTTTCGCACGGGAGACAAGAGATGGCGCAAGCGGTCGCGACGCCAACTGCCGCCAACGAACGAGCAGACGACGCCGAGAGCCGGCGTGGTTAGCAGACAAGGAACTGCAGTTCCTTGTTGTTACCGCGCCTGTTTTTGTTTCTGCGACTGTCGCCGCCTGCGGAACGCGAGCCGCTTTTGAGTCGAAAGGATCGTCTGCTGAAGTGCCGGCTCTCGGCGCCGTATGCTCGTTCGTTGGCGGTGTTCGTTGCGCCATCTCTTGTCTCCCGTGCGAAACGGCGCCGTGTTGTTTGAAGACCGGTGGCGTCGCTGCGTTTCCATAGGAGCTAAGCCTTTTTCTTTCTTTACTTTTCCTCAGATAAGTTCGTTCTTTGCAAATTTTACAAAACAAATGCACCATCTGTGGGCAACGCTGCACAAAGTCGTAGCGCGATAGGTTAAGAAACCGAATTTTCCGGTCGATTTAAAAGAGCCTGCCGTCTCCTTGTTTCCGACCTGTAGTTCACTCTAACTGTGATGGCAGCCGGCGTCTCTATTGAGGAATCTGTCACGCGACCACCTACTGACTCAATCACTCGAAAATACGCGAGGAGAGCAGGTCAGGACCAGATAAAAGGCCGGCCTCGTTTTCGCGCCTTCGATTGGTATGGGGATTCCCTAGGAAACAAAACAGCCTTTATGCAGCGCCGCGAAATCATAGCGTGACGAAACGCTACGGCCTGGCCATGTACGACAAGTGTGCACGCTGGCACATTCTTTGTGGGCGGGTCAGGATTACAGTAGGTCGTGCTTGAGAGCAGCGGGTATTCATCGTGCAGGTGGCCGTGCTAGCGCTTGTGCAACACTGTACTCGTACTTAGCAATAGGCCAAAAATAAAAAAGTCAAATTAGTCGTTAGTTGATTTATACAGCAGGAGGTTAGTCTGTCAGAATATGGCGACATTGTTACCCACTGTAGATAAGCAATTTTGCCAGTGCAGTACGACTGCTAGCCTGGGGTCTTTAATGTGCACCAAGCAGTAGTGATACACTACCGCACGCCGGTATGATGCTCATTCAGATCGAAACGGGCAGGGGTGGGGATCGAACCCAGGATCCCTGGGTTCTGCAGCACAAGCTTTCGGTCCATGTGCTCCAAGCTGGTGTGGAGCGGCGATCTCTACTCGGCTATTATGACGTCGTGCTGGTTGTCAGCGATGGTTGACGCTCTTTTAATTATTGATAAGTAGGCTGCCAACTTACTGGACAATACCTCGATATTTCTCAATTTTAATGCAATTTTAAGGTTTTTATTTGGCTCACCCTATTAGATGAAAATAGATAACCACTGAGTAAACACGAAGCCACGTAGTCTCGATTGAGTGTTTATTGTGCTTCGAAAATGCAAGGCGGCCCTAAGGCCTACAGCGTTGGGGCATCCCAAGCTGTGAGCGTCTTCAGGCTGTAAGCACGGACGTCGCAGAGGCGCATCCGTCGCAGTTGTAACTGCCCCCTTGGACCGTGGCAATGCTGTTAGGTCCACACGGCTTTCTGGGGTTCTTCGGCACACCTGGGTATTGAAAGCATTGTGTGCAGATGATTAATATGCTCACCAAAAACTCTTTATTATTAAAGCCAAAGCAAAAGCGAGGCGGGAAAAGACTCAAGAGCAAGGGCATCTACCCTCATTAGGAAATTATTGTTTACATTTTGGTTGGTTCACTTTTGAAAGGCGGCTTTTGGGCGTACAAGGGTGATGTGGCGAAGACTACAATTTGTATACGAGCGCTGATGAGGAAGTATGCAACGTCTTCCCTTCTCTTTACAAACTATCGTAGGAATAGCCTTTTTATATATATAATTTCCATACTGATATCAAAGTGGCGTGTATGTACATACTGGGGCACGGAGTTCAATCGTTTGTCTTGTGCAAGGTGTTTTGCGGAAGGATTGCCAAATCGCTCCTGCTAAAAGTACACAGCTCTGAGGAACAAGGTTCGTATCAAATATGTATCTACCGAAAGTCCAGTCTGGGCAAATGAAAAATGTTCGGTGTATCTCAGTTGTTCATTATTTTTAATTATTAAAATGTTCACTCGCAAATTAATATGTATGGTTTAAATTATAAACCCTGTTGGCATAATCAAAAAGCATTAAATTGGCGCACTTCAAAAAAATGTTAGGCACACGCAACATTTTCCTGCGTTTCACAAAAAAAAAAAAAAGACACTCGATTTGGAAGTGTTTTTAGGTTTAGGTTTTCAGTGGGAGCGCAGCCTTGCGCTAGTCATCCGGTTACGCATGGCCAAAGCGCTCATCAGAAGCCCGTCTCCTCATTGGAGAAAAGGAAGTGTGGCTCAAGCCGGCGAAACAAAACGCTGTGCTGTTCGAGTTACAATCTAAAAACAAGCCTTGGTTCTTGAGTTCACCTCCGCCATGCGAAGACTGAGTGGCAGAGCACGTTACTTTCGCGCAGAGTCTTTTATAGTGAAAGTGTTTGGCCTTCTTAATGGGATCTTGACAGCCTGGCAACCACAGCAGCGTATTCTGACAACCTGAGATGACTACTTCCGTCCGCCATTTTGTGGCTCTGACTCTTAGGAACTCTGAGATTTCTCAGGAATCAACAAGACAAAGAAGTAACGCCATTTGTGTTATAGCGAAATCCGCTGGTTCTAGTGGGCAACAAGCTCCGCCCATTTCCCAAACTCTCTCTCAGTATAAACGGCTCTGGTTTCGCGCTTTGGCCACGGGGGAGCAGGACCGCTGACGCTGAGGTGAGTTTTGGATCAGAATCGCAACTTCATGAAGCGCACCAAATTGAGTGTTTTTTTTTTTTTTGTAGCTGTAAAATTCTTCGCCTCACTTATATCTTTGTAGATTACGCTAATTTAGTGGTTGCTCATGATGCCCGGAAAGTTTCTGATTTAGTGGTTCTAAATTATGACCAGAAAGTTTCTAATTGAAACCATCCCTTTGAAAGAAAATTATTTAAATACTAAATAGAAACCTAATTAGACAGCACAATAATAATTTCTCAAAACAGATCCTTTAGCAAAAAGCAATAGGGCATCAACTTTTTTGTCTGTACGATGAGAACTTTTTACAGCAGCGATCTGGCCAGCGTTTTACGAAACACTTCACATGTGTATCGAAAATATAGAAATCAATTTTCGATATATCCACTTACTGCCATTCGAAGAATGCAGATGTTGCGGCAGAGTGTAAGTTCTGTTTAAGGAAAACTTTTCTTTTGCGAAAAATTACAAGATACCCAACAAAGTTTGTGAGGGTGATCCAAGCCTGACATAAACAATTGAGAAGCTGCGCGACAACCAAAAATCCGCAGAGGTATGTACCTTCAGAAAATAGCTCGATGTAATTATCATCTGTTGTTCAAGAGTAGACGTGATAAATTACACTTACAGGTAGAGCGATGGGTGCCGTAACAGGGACACTTGATGCACTGGAGCCCAGTAGTTTCATAGGCGCACACCTGGTTCCGGGTACACTTGGGACCCTGTAGAAATTGGGCGAGTTTGAATTTATCTATCCACGCAAATTAAAATAACATAAACGTTGAATCCGATGTTGCTTTCTTGTATACAAGTGATGATCTATATATTCAGGAATAAAATATTCTGATGACCCAGGTTACTGAAAAATCGCCTTGAGAAACGAAAATGGAGATCAAGTAGTAAAACAGTGTTCTCAATAAAAACGCGTTCCCATTTATATGTGACCATGACCATCGTCATCCGGTTGAAATTGTCCTTTTCAATAAAGTTACGTGTGTGATGCGGTATAAAATTACCTCGGATGTGGTAAGCGTATATCAATAATATAAGATATCGAGCTAAAAAAAGTTGCAGACGGTTTTTAAACAGTCCGGGCACAGCGTAGCAGACGTACTGGCGGTAGTAAGCGCCGAGGTGAAGATAGCAAAAAGTAAGCCAAACAAGGCAAAACAAAATACGCGATGGTTCGAACATTAAATTTAAAAAAAAATACACACACACAAAAGCAGGAGAAAGAAAGAACGCGACGGCGCAGCGTCTCCTCAAAAATAAAAAGAAAGCAAACTTTGCAAAATGGAAGGAGTTGCTGAAGGTCCAACGGGTGCCGGCTTTTATCGTAGAAGATGACGAAGACGTTAGTCGTTTCGGCGCTAACAATCGGAATTTGTGCACCATATATAACGTGACCGAAATCACCTTTATTTGCACTACGACGCTCTGCTCCCTTTTTTCCCTTTGGACGCGCAAGAAGTCTGCTTTTCTTGTGACTCCGCTTTTATTGATTTCAGTAATAGCTTCAGATTTGCATGTGCACAATCGACTTCTCTGAGAGCATACTGACATCGCAATAACGTACGTGGTTCGAAATTGCTTTTCGCTTCTTCATCCTTTTCGCCTATTCGACAAAACGGTTATAAGCAACACATTTATGAGAAATGGGAACTGCGGCAACGAAACGAATTGATAGATAAGAACAGTAAAATTGAAACGTAGCTGTGTTCTAAACTTTTTGTAGATTGCCCTTTTTTCCAAAAAACAGTGCGAAGCTACATTCGTGTTTTGTCTCGCTTACATAAGTTGGGATAGAGTGTTTTCTTCAGGAGAGCCCCAAAATTGCAACGTGAAAGCTCTACCATCTTTCCCACGCGAAGAAAATGTCCTTCCCTTATGAGGTGGCACCTATTTTTTAACATGCAAAGCATGTTAAAAAATAGGTGCCACCTTATAAGGGAAGGACATAAGGGTGCCACCCGTGACATTTTTGTTTCACTGGTCTTCTTGCACGGAAATAGGCAAAACCAATGCGTTGCGAAGAATTCGTCCGCTAGCGGAGGCTCCGAGCTCACCATGGGCCCTGCGAACACTTTGCGCCTATCTTCGCCCAGCGCTCCGCGGGGCCCCTACTCGTCAAGCTTCGGGCTGTTTGCCGCTTGGGGCGGGTCGGGGATCTACTAACGAAACGTCATGCACAGGCCTTGTCTTCTAGGTGCACGATATGGATTGTTGCACCCAAACGCGCGACAAAATTCTGATCCATCTACGAAACAAGTGGAGTACAATAACAAAAAGGCTCGATGTACACCTTAGCACTTCTTATGAGTCGTGAATGCGAAAGCATGCATGCCGTTCCTCCGCTCCCTTATTTCGTCTGCGCCGTACTTAAGTCGACGGTCGAACGTGCGCGCTCTCTTATGGTGAATTCCACTCGTAGATCCGGAGCGCTTTCCAAAATCCGCGAGGGAGGCGAAATTCCGCTCTGTGGGACCCGCTCCAAATCGACGAGGGGAAGATAAACTCGCATTTTTGAGCGACTCCCCCACACCCCATCCCTACCGCTTCCCCTCCGCCGTTCAAAATGGCCGCTGCTCGAACTTGACAAGACAAGCCCACCAACGCCTCAGCCGACTGATCTTTCCGACGCAGAAATAACACGTGACACAGGCCGGGCGAAATTATCCGTTCCTGAAATACAAGGTATAATTTAATTTTCGATAATGTCCCCTCCTCGGCATGGGCGCTGCCATCTTGAAATCAGCCGTGACGCGTCAGCCATTAGGTTGCTTCAACTTGCTGCTCAGCTCTCCCCTCCGCGGCTTGGCGGATGTGTTGTATCTGTGTTTTTTGTCGCATTTCACCGCTCTTTCTTGCCTTACCTCGGAAACTGTAGTTCGATACGTCCACTTGACGACTAAGACATCTCGGGGGCTCAGATGTCCTTATGACAACTGAGGTTTGTTTACTAATAGTGGCGGAACATTCTCAGTAAGAAGCGCGTATATTTATATCGCGTATTTAGGATCGGAAGGCGTCAAGCATAGTCACCGCAAGGAAACTTTTTTGTATTTCCTGAAAATATCGTTTTTTGCAACGTTTCTTTTGATTATGTGAGGAAACTCGCGGAGGAGATAGACAACAAACTTTCAACTTGTATTTTATCTGAGTCTAGAAGTAATGGTACGTCAACATCAGGCGATTTATTTGTTCATAATATCCCACCTACATGTGTAGTAGGTTCTCAATCTTTTTTTTTTTTTTTTTGGCACTTATGAAGTTTAAGAAATTGTATACCGTACTCGCTCCCATTTCGACAGTCATTTAAGTGATTTATTGCTTATATTTAAACCACCAGTTCAATCTACTTAATTTATTTTAACACAAAGGTTGGGACTTCCCGCGTAAGAAACTGACACGGACACTTAACAGTAGCGAGTTTTAGAAAAAAGTGCACTAAGAAATAACGTCGTTTGTTTCTATCTGCAAATTCAAAACGCGGTTTGGGTTCGACGCATAAGCAATAATAACGACGCTTTTTTTTTTTCGTACGTTGTTTTATTTTTTGCCAGTATCTAAAATCCACAATATTTGACGCCGAAATAAAAAAAAAAGAGCTGTCTGCAAACAATTACTTGAGTTAAGGATTGTCGATGGCGAATATAGGTTTACTTTTGGTGGCTGGCGACGCCTAAATTATACAAAGCGAATCTGTTCAAACAAATAAATATTTGTTCACGCAGGTCCGTGAAGTTTTACCTAGAGCTAGAATTCAGCAAAACTTTCCGAAGTATTTCTCCTCCTGCGCCCTTTAATTTTATTTGGCCAATTTTTCGTAAGAGAAATGCCAGATTTAATTTGAAGGGCCTGTCACTTACATCATATCTTGAGTAAGCAAATGTTCATATAACAATAATTTATTTAATGGGGCCAATATTGCGAAATGCTGCTTATGAGTATCTTTAGCAGGGTTGATAATGTAAAGAAATTTCCTACTCGGCCTGTCAAAACATGCTCGAATACTGAATTTAAAAAAAGAGGCCGAGACTGATACTACTTGTTTATATAAATTATCTGCGTCATTACACGATACATTTTAGTCAGCGAAGTTCACTAAAGGATGGGTGCCCTCAGAAACCAAACAGTGAGTAGTAAACTCGTGAGTTCATCTGTTCTGACCAAATCAGCACATTGATAATCAAGCTGTCGATATGCTTCTTTACATTCCCATGTTAGTCTCGTCATCAGTTTGTTTTTCTTGAAGCTAGTGTTATCGGGTACGGCCGTAGACGATAGCAATCTTCCCTGTACATCAGTCAGGCGTTTCGAAACCTACCATAATCAGGTACATCAAAGGAGTTGGTAAACAAAATCCCGCAATTTAGGCTAAAATACACATCAAAGTGGCTCATTACCACTGTTTCATTGGTTGTGTGGTACAAAAAAAATGATTGTATCGCAAAATTAAGCAAAACAACGTAAAACAGCAACATAGCCGCGTTAATGTTGAAACCAAAACCAAATCCAAACTGAAGCATACCTAATGGCGCCGAGTGCGTCAGCGCCCTCTATCCGCCGGTAAGGCAACTACTAAAATGAAAAGGACTATACAAATCACGGCTCAAAGTTTGATTTCGGACGCCTACCGCAAAACCGAAACTATGGGCTAGAGGGATGGCAACATTGATCATCAGCCGTGCGGCCGAGACGTGACGTCACCGTTATGCTGCGGTAAGCGGTACAACCAATCAACCGCAGCTCCACCGCGACGTGACGTCACAATGGTGCGCCGCCCAGTGTTCCCTGACTAAGAGCCAACCCGCTTGTCGTCTCGCCTAAAGACCACCTGGTCGCATTTTTAAAGTCGTTTTAGTGGACAACGCGGCCTAGCTTTTACGTAATATTTCCGCTGTGATCGTATTTCGTGTCATTAAAGTGATATCAAGCCATTTATTTTTGGGCCCGGTTTTCGACCGGAGTTGCCGTTAAGAGAAGGATACCTCGCCTGCGAGAGGATTGCTTGCGGAAGCTACGGCGCTGGCGTCATCCTCTCTCCTAGTACGTTTGGTTCCCTTGGGTGCAATACCAATCTCTGTGCAAGCGGCAACCAAATTCAGACGTCAAGAGGGTCTTCTGAAATTGGCGTCATTTCCGAAAAGAAATACTTCCTCTGTGGCCACTTGGACTTTATCCCACATTCGCCGCCGTTTCTGAAAATAGGTCATGACCCCCGATTACGCCTTGGGCGATGCACGAAAGTTAGAAAATAAAGAAAAAACACTGTATAGCGGAATGAAGGGGCATCACAAAAGATTGTGGTAAACAATACTTGTACATCAAAAGTGCGTTATATTTATAGTACTTCACTTCAAGTACGTTGCACCCAGAGTGCTTACTAACGTCACTTGAAGTACACCACTTCTTCCATTAACTTCGCAGTTTACTTGAAGTAACTTTATAGATGTACGTTTCCCATCACTGGGTATACCGACCAATCATTTCAATCAGAACTCGCCGTTCTGACGTCCCGGCCCGCTCTCGTCTCCTCCTCTGTCTCAGTGTTCTAGTGCATAGTTAAAAAAATTTAGTTATCACAGTTATTTCATCAAGCCATTAATTCCTTTTGTATAGCAGCACCCTGACGTTTGCCGACATTACTGATAAAGCTATTTTGCGGTAATGTGATTCTCTAATTTAGTATCACTCTCTGTCGTAAATATGTTCCGTCTTAGTAGAAATACCTCGTGTATGTATCATCTAGGGTGTCCTCAGAGCTTAAGCTCGCTCAATAGTTGGCCGGGAAGAATCGGGCGCTTGCGCGTAGCAAGCTGACACTTCATCAAAGGTGTATTTTAGCGGTGCATTTTGGTCTTGTCACATCTTTAAGGAGGTGCTTTCTCTCCTCGAGAAGTGAGCCAAACAAGCTTGCTAGGTTAATATGAGCTGTTGGGCTAGTTGGTTTTGCATGATACTAATGTAGCGCAAAGACAACACAGGAAGGGGAGACAGAGATAGGCAGTGAACGCTTCTTTCCTATCTCTTGTCTCCTTCCTGTGTTGTCTTTGCGCTACATTATCATCGTTTGCTAGGGTAGACGGCAAGACGACGAGTTCGGCCAACGACACTGCCTCATTTTTGTGACAGCCTTTCTAAGTAAAAGGCGAAAAACCCTCCCAATATCAGTGGTTCTACTTGGACGGCTTCGAAGTCAGGAGCGCGACTCGCAGACTAACACTCAGAACACCCCCCCCCCCCTTTTCCAGCCGGAGTTGTCGTCGTCATTCAGCATTGGTTCGCATAATGCGTAAGCTATGGCTGCTCCTATAGTTGCTTTTAGTATCAACACAGCGAGAAGAAAGAGAATGGTGTCAAATCGTTTTGACTCCTTGCAGTAATCTTGACGTTTCTGTTACTTTCTCTCCTTCGTTTGTAATCGGGGAATGACCACATTTCGTTGCGTGTTTCTTTTTTTCTTTGTAGAAGTAAGGGCACTTGTGTGTAATTTGTGGTTTTTAGTATTCATGTGGAGCTCGTAGACCAACATATAGAACCCTAAAAAGACGAAACAGGTCCTTTAAAGGGATACTTCAACGAAATCTGGAAATATTCTCGTCGTGTTCACAAATAGGTTGGATAAGGTCCACAATATCCGTAAATGACAACTCGCACGTTTGTATTTTGATCCTGGTGGCTGTATTTCTCGTTATAAACGGCTCCACTCTGGCAAAGCGCTCGGAGAAGGCCCAGCTTAGCGCACGTGACATCCAACGCAATCGTGACGTAGGTCGTCTCAAGACGAGCAAAGCTACGGCGAGTCTGACGTCGAGAGGATGGCCGAATGGCCGTTCCAGCCACCGAAGCGGCTGTTTTGGTACGAAGTTTGAGTGACGGGTTAATCTTCTATAATCTTGTAGGGGGACAATAGCGGACTTCTGCGACACACAAAAGGGATTCTCGGGGAAGAGGGGAAGCTCCTCCTTCCCCCCTTCTCTCGTCGTGGCCGGAGGCGAGACGACCTCCGTCACTAGCTGGCAAGGTTCCTAGACGAGCAACACAAACGAGGCGTTAGCGACATCCACCAGGTGCTCTTTGCTAATCGTTTAATTCGTTTTAAAAATTCCGTTTCGAGACTTTGTTAACAAGAAATTGCTATGCTCCATGTGATACTGCTCTTTTGAACACATATAGACCAGAAAATGAGCGCCGAAATTTCGTTGTAGTATTCCTTTACAGTCTATGGTCTCATTATGTATCCTATATTGAAACGTACACTACGCTTATAAAAATATATACAAAAAACCTTTGTTGCAACTGGTTTCAATCAGCTCAAAGGTCTCACGTTAATTTCTTTTCCCTCACAAAACGGCTCACCCTTTCTGCTACTCTAAAAAAGCTCACGTGAATTGTTTTTCTGACAAAGTAGTGGCTCACCCTCTCTGTTGTTTCCTACATTTACGTTTTCAAGCATTGTCCTTGCATTTTCTTGCTTTCGGTATCACTCGAACTATTCGCAACTCACGAGAGCGCATTCGATCCCCTTTCCTCTAGCTGTTTCACAACTGGTCCTAGGTGCCTTAATGTCCTTCTGTTTAGGGTGATGCCACCCTTTGTAGTACCCGATGCCGACAGCCCGCGCTCACGGGGAAAATACAAAGAAATCGACGAAAACAAAATGTCGACATAGCACAGTCAGCGCCACAAGCGCGTGCAAGGACACGCTCTTTCACGCGCTTCTGAACAAAAAGAAAATAAACGTGTGTGACAAAATGGCCGGATGCCACCACCTCCCAAGCAAAGCGCACATGAAGGCACCCCAACTGGTCCTCTAGGCCACACTAGTGTTTGCTGCACACTTGGATATACTCCTCGTCTCTCGTCCGCGTTTCCTTCCGCGGGGTGGCGTCGCGCTTTGTAGAGACGCAACTTAATTCTTTTTTTTTCTGGGATTTACAGCAAAAACTTCTGAAATACTTACGCGGGAGCCACCGCACCTAGTGTCAGTCCGTTCCAGCTTGACACCTGCGGAAAAAGACACGAGCAATAGTTGGCTGCCCTCTTGAAATTTTCCAAGTGCATTATAAATGCATAATCACTTCTTTCGCGTTCATTTTCTCTGAGCTCCTCATATTTCAGGCAGAGAAAGGAGGCCGATGAAGAGTATATTTTGAGGGTTTTGTGAATATATAAAGACACCAGAGTCATCACGTGACACTGCATTGTCACTCAACACGTGATGTGACGATGCGCCTGAAACAACGCAATCTAGTTTGGAAATATGACATATTTATTTAAAATATCAGTAAAACGTATCAGAGTCCCGATAGAGATCACCTGGCTTTGACCGTTCACAAAGATAACTCTACACCCTGCTTGTTAAGCGGGAAAAAAAGAGGAACAAAAAATTCTGAAGTCGTATGGCAACTATCAAGTGTTTTTTTGTTTTTTTTTAATTAGTGTTCCGTCCTTAGCTTTGTGATTTTCTTTGGCTTGTGGGACCAATTTATATCGCTCAAACCTAAATTGTCAAAAGACATTTATATAACTAATTTCCAGTTTCGTTTTCTGTTTTTGTGTACTCTTCGTCTTCATCAATGGAAGTTTGAAAGTTGCGAAGTTTTATAGTTATAGTCATTTCAACATACAAGTTTCACTTCAGCATGTTTATACAAATTCAACATCAAAACTTACGCAAACGGATATCATACCTTTTCCAAATTCCCCAAAGAAAAGTTTATTTTTATATTTTTTTTAGATGCATAGTACATCTTTGTTTCCTAGTGGCCTCGTTAAGTTATTTCCGAATAAACCATATGCGGTGAGAAGTTTGGGTATCGCCGCCTAGTGGACTTTGTTCAACAACCCAGAGTGAGGATACTTCAACTTCCTCTGCTGGTGCAAGTATACGTCCAATGCCAAGCTTCCATGCCCTATGAAAATTAAAAAGATAACCGTGTGGGCAGCACGGTTATCCATAGTGCGAAAAACAGAAGCGTATACCCATAGTGTGGAAAACAGAAGCGCCCCTATCGAGCTTCTCACCGCGAATAAGCAACTGCTTGGATATAAATTCAGAAGCATAGCCGCCACGCCTGGCTGATATGATGTTGTTTTTCAGGAAAATAATTACAAAAATTATAAGAGGAGCTGTTCGCAGCACAACCTCCAACACTATTAAAGACTCATTTGACGAGGTAGTTATAGGTAGCTGTGCTGGACCCACTTTGGCCAGAGCCCCATTGCTTGGGGTGAGTAAATGAATGAACGATTGCTCTATTCTCTCGCTTAGCAACAGAGTGCATCTGACCAAAGTATGTTTGGCCAGACGCACTACTACTTGCCAAGCAATAAAAAACCACTTCGGCCAATGGGTCCTTTATAACATTGGACACTGTACCAACTACTTACATTCGTATGGCGACGTAGGCGTGTTCTTGATTCGGCAAGTATAACCAGACTGGCACTGTAATAGAAAAATGAACACACACCAGTCAATATGGTCCTACTGGTTAAATCAACGCACACTCGATATATATGTTTAGCTGGACAGAACGATCACTTGGAAACTAAGCAGCTTCAGAACAGTCATGCTGGAACCGAAGGATCATCCCTCGTTATTACCACGGCCGTAAAAATGCGCTCCTTTGTCGCCTAGATGATCAGCTTCAATCTACTGCCCGCGAAGCTCAAACAGGATCATAAGCAGGCACAAGAGGCGTAAACCGGACTTGTCTCGGCCGCAGTCAGACGCTGGCCTACGGATCCCCAGGTCGCGGGTTCGAATCCCGGCCGAAGTGCCCGCAGTCTGACGGAGGCTTATTGCGAAGAAGGGCGAGATCCGAAATTTCGGCTGCAAGTAAAAAATTTGGAGGTCGCTGCTTCGCCTTTAAAGTTGCCCTGAGGAGGCTTTTAAGATCGCCTAAATATGGCGATAAGTCACTCAGCGGGATCGAACTATCCTAGAAATTCATTAATCATAACGATGCGCGGTCGATTTTCCTATTAAAAAAGCAATCAAAGATCGAACTCACCGGCAGCCAGGACGAGATGCGACCAATGAAAACACGACATTTCGTTGAGATTGCAAGCGCTGTTCTTACAAAGTGTATGCTTTTGTAGATAATAAAAGCAAATAGGAGTAGTCAGAAATGTTTTTTTTTTCTCGCGAGGAGGGAGCATAATACTGCAAAATTTGTTCCCAAAACCGCACGCCATGTTTGTTTGTTTGTTTGTTTGTTTGTTTGTTTGTTTGTTTGTTTTGCGAGAGAGTGTTGATTTCGGTTGTCAGCTCTCGAGCGCGCGCTCGGCTGAGTTGAATCGCAGTCCGGGCTGCATGGGAGACGTCATGCGCAACGGTGTCGCATCGTAAGAGATGGATCCCATGTAGGTTGTTCGTCGAAGCATCTCTTCCTCGAGAGGCGTCGGACTAGCAAAAGCCATGGCGCGATGAAGTGACGGCTGCGATGGCACACGATTCACTTTGTGCGCAACGTGGCGCTACGGCAGTACGACTTTCTCGCCGAAGGTCCGGATGTGCTTGGGTGAAGCTCGCTAGGGGCGTTTCTGTTTTCCTCGCTATGGGTAGGGCGCATTGCAAGCAATGATGTTACTTTTCATGAGTGCGCGCACAAGCTCAAAGGAAGAAAGCTCACACTGGGGACGAAGCGTCTTCACAGAATCTATATTGTGACCTGTCACATGAGCCAATGACGGCACTTTTTTAAACAACTTTTATCGCTTCCATGACCTCTGGTTTGCTACGACGTTAATTCCGCACCTTCGGTGTGTCCTAGAGTTCTATACTTCGTTTCAGCTTGGGTCCAGGCGCAGCCGGTAGCGACAAGCGCGAAGCCTGTGGCCCTGAACAGTGCCCGCGCTGCACGGGCACGCGTGCCTGGCAGGGACTCTTGAAAGCCCCGAGCTCGCGCTTGTAGCATCGGCTGCGTCCTAGGAGCCGCTCTATATGGCAGCGTAGCAGCCAGAGTAGCGGCACGACGCAAAATTATCTAGATGCACGACGTCAGAAGCGCCGATAGTGATCTCCATTTTGGGCCTGGGAGGTTGCCATGGTAACCGTGCTGCTAGCGACGCCGGACGGCAACTTTCTTCTAGTTGATATCTCCATTCGTTGATTGAAAAGTGGTAAAAGACGCTTGGCATGGCGGGTCTCTGGAGGAACGGTGTCTGTTTCTTCTGCGAAGTGAGACGATTTGCAGCCCGAGACTGTCGGGAGACGAGAGCTGCTAAGTACCGTAGCTGCACGGACAAGGGGAGTGCTTTTTCGCGCTGCCGGAATGGCGGCCGCTTCGTGGGACGTACGTACCGTCCTTGTACTTTCGGACATCGCTCCTATGGAACAAAATCCGATTACGCCGTGCCACGACAGGACGATTGCCTCGGGACACTACTGCTGCTCGACTGCCCCATAGTAAGCGAATGTATGCTTAGCATCATACTTCTTCAAGACCCAATCATTCATTCAAGATGAGATTATCTCACCGACTGGCGAGGAGCGACGTCGACAACGGTCTTACCCTCGTTTGCGCGATGAACAGTCGACGGCGTTAAACCAAGAAGGACAGCATGGTGGTTTCCAGAAGATTGTTAACGCCATCAAAAGAGACGGACGCCGGATATAAGGTAGTCTTGCCGACAGGCCAAGTGGTCGTCCGGATGTTTACCGAGATGCAAAGAGTAAATATTTTTATCCGCTGTAGCACACATATCCATGTTAAAGGGGCCATGAAATGATTTTTTAACTTCTTCTTCCTTGGCTGTAATCCTCATCTCAAAAGCGAACTGTGAAATCACGCGGTCGCGACATGCTGGAAACGCCGTGCGATACCTGCAAGCTTCCACCGTGCTTTGCAAGCACACCATGAGAGCTGGGCATTCGCAAGTGATAATAAGTTCCGCCAGTGCACTCAATGGCCACGAACGCGAATTCAAATATTTGTCGACGAATTGATTGTTGACGAGCGCATACGTCCGAGTCACGCGGTTTTTTCGTGTGAGGTGCGTGAGCGTGCAGGGTCGGCTGACGTCATTTTGGCCTTTGTAGGGATTGCAAGGGCGATATTTAGAACCCTACACACATGATGATACAAATCATATCACGCTGACGTTAATGAGGCACAAAACGGGCCCAGCTACAGGAAATAAATATTACGCTCGTAAAAAATAGCTATGTCTGTCACTTGTTAATTACAAAGACGAACACACCTCTGAGCATCTAAGTTTAATAGCATGTGTTCATGCATTGTTATAGAGCAGGTCATTTTATACACGTCATTTGAGCAAACGCCAGCTTGTCACTTGAGAAAACAAGCAAAAAAAAAAACACTGCGATCAAATGTAAGTTACTGCAACTTGAAAGAACGTTATATCTAAGCCTTCCGAACTGCCAATTCGTAAAATCGTCGATTTGTAGAGAAGGTTAAAGATCGCGAACGCTTTCTCGCTAAAAGTTGCCGACGATTATTCGGTGACCCAGGCCTGAAACAAATTCCCTAGACCCCTAAAGGCGAGGTGTACCTTTTCGTTTCGATTATGCACAAATTCAAGCTTTCCAAGGACGCTAGGAAGCTGGGAAAATTTTATCCTAAAAGCTATATCGTAAAATTGTTGATTAGTACAAAACGCGAAGATACGCAGGTGCTTCCTCGCTAATATTTTCTGTGATTGTGGAGATTACCCCACAGGAGTTCAACCAACTTCCTCAAGGCCCAACATGCGACGCACACCCATTTCGCATCGATTCTCCAGGAGCACTCCAACGTTGAAACAAAGCCAGAGTATGCACGAAAATTGCATGCTACCGAGTCTTATCGATCCTCGAACACACCCAGGAATCCAAGCACCGCTACGGCGATATGACTGATGCTGTCGCACGGGTGCTAATATCCAGAGCGATCTTGCGCGTGACAGGTATAAAGGTCTCGGTACTTTCAAATCTTCGACGTGCCTGCGTCAGGAGAGCACGAAGAAGTACTGAAATCGACGGCAAGTAGCGGCACGATTACTACTACCGCGCACCGACCAGCCTCGTATGCACCAGCTCTGGGCGCTGCCATCTTACCGGTGACATCCCCGGCTCTTGCGAGGTCACGTGACGAAAAGTCACTGGGTTGCTGCAGAGCCCGGCCAGCTCAGCTTGTTGCTATGGTACCATGTGTGACCAATCACGGCGAGGAGGCGGCACTGGGAAAAGCGATGGCGCTACTCTGGCGGCTACGGCTGCCACATGGAAGTCGGCTCTGGCAGCGTCTGGACCAAGCTGAAACGAAGTATAGTCACATTCAGTGGAAACTGTATGCACTGAACAAAATGCCTATGTGGCTACTTTTCCACAGAATGTTCGGAGAGTCAGTCGTTGCGATCTACGGAAGAAAGTGGAGTAATGAAGGGGCTGAATAAATGTAATGAACCTATAAATAAATATTGCAATATGACACTTAAGTGCGTAAGCAGAGTGAGATGTCTGGCCTGTGTAATATTGCAGGCTTTATTTCAATTCTAGATATATTTACGCCTCTGTGATTTTCAGAACCTCCACTGCAGGGACTCTAGGCTCGTAAAACACAAAATTGGGGCAGATATATATTTTTTTTTTGGCTCCAGGTAATATTGAGTTTGGTTGCTAAACGATGCACGTGTGTGCAGTGCTACCGGAGTTTGAGGTGCATATAACGCTGATCCCTTCACTTTTCTGTTTGGGCTTTTTATTTTGCTTCATCTACTTTGTGCTGCCTCTTTTGGATTTCGTTACGAGGTCAGTGCTACCGTTTTCTAAAGGGGGACGCGTGTGGCGTTTCCCAAAGGGTCATGCTAACGCACTCCCTAAGGATCTGCCAATGAATGTGCCTTTTATTTACTTTTTCTGGCGAAGCGGGCTCGCCGAGCCCGCTTCGCCCCAGCCTTTGTTGTACTGAGACCCGCGCCGCCTTAGCCGCTTCTTGCGCCGCATAGGCACAGCTAGCTCTCAAGTTTTGAACAGCGTCCCTGGCGAGCAACATCAGATATTTCTAGGTCGCGTTTCGCCGTGCGTAGCGTTTCATCATTTCAAACGCTCTGTCAGTGCGCATGAACCATGAGCAGACGCTGAGGAACGAGGCTCACAGACGCGTGTTTACACCTGTGGACGGTACAAGTTGGGACGTTGGGATGCCAGTTCGCGTCAGCAATAAATGGTCGCGTTTCGCAGACGCTAGTGGAGGCGCCTGTTTTGTGGTCGCGCTTCGTGAACGCTACAGCGCACCTGGCCGAGAGCAACAGGCCTATTGCGCCAGCTAGCCGAGCTAGGCGCTGCTTCCGCTATTCTGTCTCGTAGCCTGCCTTGCACGCTTAGCAGCGGCATCCACTGCCTGATGCTGCTTTCGCCGTTCACCGGTCTCCCGCGCGCGCATTGGCTTCCGCCCCGTGACATCGCTTCCCCCTCCCCTCTGTCCTTCATTACTCTCCTCCTCTTTACGCGGCGCGCTTTCCTTTCCAATGTTTTGACAGCAGACGGACAGCGTCAGCTTTTCGCTGTCACGTGCGTATTTTTGCCAACGCGTTAAAAGCATTGGATTTTGTGTGCCTGAGGCTTTGTCGTTCTCATAAGCACGATCGGTCTGGATCCTTCTGGGAGCCACCAAGTACTCGACAAAGTTCACGGAACGCGCCGATTGGGCTCTTGCGACGATCACGTCACGCCGCTGTCACAAGAGTCCAATCGGCACGTTCCGTGAACTTCGGCTTCAGATTTGTGTTGGACGAGTCGAACGCTCCAGGTTACAGTCGTTGGCTCCCCGTGTGCTCCGCGAGAAGTGGACTCGAAGGCATACCTAAAGCGCGTAATTCATAGCTATGCAGAGCTAAGAACGCGGTTTGTTTTTTCTGACAAACATACTTCTAGCTCCATTTTTGAATGGCCCCTTCCACAGTAACAAGCTTGAACTATTGGCTCAAAAGTCAATGAAAAAAAGGCCGACT
This sequence comes from Ixodes ricinus, assembly GCA_037355805.1. NCBI lineage: Eukaryota > Metazoa > Arthropoda > Arachnida > Ixodida > Ixodidae > Ixodes > Ixodes ricinus. The sequence continues at coordinate 133,459 of JAZHYW010011396.1, read as the reverse complement.
TACCGTGCATGACCCACTGGTTACGGGGATACCTAAATAAATACAGATACAAAATAGCTTTAGTAAAGCATATGAAGTTCTCCACACGAATAGAAACGGTGTTAACGTTGAGAAACGACGCAATAATGCCACGCGCGTCTCCGCGTAAGCATACCCGTGGCCGAATTAGGGGTGTTAACTGCCCACGGTGTGAGGTTCCGGAAACTATCTAACATCGTTTTCTTTACTGCTAAAACGCAATGTTTTTTTGTTTTGTTTTTTTCTAGGGGACAAAGATATCCTGGAACGGAAATTTAAAAAAAACTGTGCTTAACGGATTCTATCCGTTTTCTACCCATCGGAGCAAACAAGAACCTTCCGCTAGACATGATTATGGTTCTTGGGTTTGCGCCTGTGGAAGTGGTGGGGGTGACGGTGAGACACGCAAAGCAACTCCCCAGGTCACCGCGTATTTTCTTTATTGATTTTGTTGCACAAGTAAAGAGTGCTTATGAACAGAGCGAATACCCGCCTGAGTGGATTGGATGATAGCCTCACACGCATGAAATATTTTAATCACCACTCGCCCATAAGCACTGGTCTTCCTCATTTTAAAAGATTAAATAATGTGTAAATTCATGTATTCATGTGTCTGTATTCCGAATAAGGATATAAAAAATAAACACCCGTGGCCGAATGGTTATCGTGCTGAACTCCCACACAATGGGCAGAGGTTCGATGCCGGGGCGCGGACGTACCTCTTTGTTCTTTTCTGTGAATGTCGCGTTCTGCTAAATTCATAAAACACTGTTGCTTGTGCGAGGTCCGAGCGTTTTACGCGCCGAACCCTCTACCCTCAATGTCCCGAAAGCCCACGCGTGTACTCTACATAAGGGACTCCGCGTGGCGAGCCGGAGTCAGTCTCGCCTCAGCGATCGATCCTGCTGTTTTGCCGACATCGACGCCTGCGAAGCTAACCTTTTTTATTTTGTTCTGGGCACAGGCACGCCACATCAAACGTTTAGTTTCCCCAGTTATTATCCACCTCATCATTTGTCATTCGTGACATATTGTTTCTTTGAGCTCTCTACCTAAAGTGTTCTCGCAAAAAAAGCTGTCATTATAAACATCGCTTTTTTTTTGTTATCTTACAACAAATCAAACATTCTAGATAGCAGAAATATTTTTAGCAAAAAAAATGCTTGCTTATTTTTTTTATTTTATTACATAAATAAAGTACGCATTTTCGGGAGTTATAACGTGAGATAGTTTGATCGCAAAGTTTCAACGCGATTTATGAATTTTTCTGGAAACAAATTGCAGCAATGACACTCTTGAGTATAGAAAATAAACATTTCGCTAAATTAACTAAGCATCAAAAACGATGGGGAATTGTAGTAGACCGTTTCCGCAGCTCGCTAAGCACCCGGATAGCGCTCCGTAATCCCTCACAAGACCTTGAACTATGCAGATAAGGCTGGGGGCGGGCATGCGCAGGTGCGGCGTTTTCTTCCGGGATACCGTAGCGGAGGAGAAAAACGGTCTACTACAATTCCCTAATATTGCGAACGTACGTACACGCGTTGCACGTGCCCGCCTTCCCTATAGAAAAGATTCGAAGTGAATAAACAAACCAAAGCGTCCGTGAAACGCGTTTGCGAAGTGCCATTTGTTATAGATTTTTGCTTTCGAACAGTTGGAGCTGAAGATGCCAGCACGCGCAACTCATGCACCTACCGACACGCCATTATTTTTGATGCTTGGGTAATTCGGCAAAAGGTCGATTGCAAGCATGGCACTTCGACTAGGTGTCCCCAGAGCCGTGTTTATAAAGGGTTTGGCCATTCGTTGGGAAGTATAGGAGACAAATGAGGAGGCGCCATTGGCCGAAAGCGGGCTGGGTGTGTTCCAGGGCGGGTTTAGAAATTCGAATGTGGCCAACCAGAAGCCAGAAAAAATACCCTGGCGGTGGTCGCGAGAAACAAACTTGATACGTGCGTTGGAGTAACCCTAGATGACTGAAAATATGGTGCACGTGATGTTTCAATCACGACCATCCAAATTCATGGTGGAAAAGTGCGACTAACGGAACGGTCGACGTAATCCGTACGCCAAGCGCCGATGGCCGGGAATCTGCCGTCCGAGCGGCCACACTCTGTCCGAGCAAAACGGAGTTGAGCGGCACATTCATTTCTTACATCTTTCTGCGTGATCATGATCGAAACATCACGTGCACCCTATTTTTAACCACAAAGGGTTACTACACTTCACCCTTACGCGCTTATTAAAACTGTATGCGAACATATACCTTTGATTAAAACAGTTTCTCGCTACCAGCGCTAGGGGATTCCTTTAGGCTTCTGGTTGGCCAAGAGGGCATGCCAAGCCAACTTTCTGCGTCTGGTGCACGCCCGCATTTCCCATTGACCAAACTCTCTGTATAGACGTCTCTGGGTGGCCCATGAGTGAAAGCCCGTGCAGCGTGCGCATGAACATAGCCATGGCAAGCTTAAAACTGCACGCGCCTGTCCGCACGAGCAAAGACATGACGGCGGCCAGTGGTCTTCCTCGCAATCGTCTGTGCGCCCGAAGTAATACATGTTTCCACAGTCGGTTATATTGCTGCATTTCAAATGTGCAGAAAGTATCTCTAATCTTCGCACACGTGAAGTTCTGACCTTGTCTAAAGGGCTAGTGGTGCGTTCTGGCACATTGAAAGCATTCAATAATCCGTACTTCACTATTACGGAGCGAGCAGCTAGGTTTGCTTTAGTCGCAAACGTCCCGTAAGATGATAAAATATACTCACAATAGCGGGATTCTTCACAGTTCGCTGAGCTTGCGTAGTTGAAGTGAGAAACGCATCTCTGCCCACGGGAACAATTCGAATCCTGCAAACAATTTCGCGCAATGTTACAGGACAGAAATGAAAATCACTCAGGTAGATGTATATTTAAAAGTTGCCATTCCATGGTTATACTTTTTTTTTACATATCTGTATAAGACAATAAGACACGGCATCACAGTTTTTTTATGAGAACTAAACAAACTGAAGCAACATAAAAAAAATCAAGCACGTTTTAAAAATATTTTGACAACATGAAGTTCGTTGGATTGAATCATGACGTCTCCGCTGTATATAGGGGATTTAGCCTGTGTAGTACAAATTTCAAGGACGCACTAGTGATTACACTACGAATGTCAAACGATGCATATCACTCGCATTGGCGGGCACTTATGCAATCACTACCACCTCGCACACAACATATTTCAGCACTTGTTTAATCATAGTTGCGTATCCCATAGATTTGGCTTAGGTCCCTTAGCTGAAGGTACCTGTGGTAAACGGCATTCTTGATCACACGATAAATAAACGGAGCACTTTAAGCTGATATCGATTGCATTCCTGATAAATCGCGAGCGGAGCGCGCGATGAACAATTATTCCAGGAAATCGGCTTGACGCGCAGTTTTTGATTATTGTGTGTGAAATATCACATTTAAAGCTTAAATATTATTTTTGTTCGCTTTTGCGGCACTTTATTTCTTTTTTCTCTAAGTCTAAAGGCGCACCTAAATGAGTCTTGCTTTAAAACGTCCGACCCGTCTGGCTACACTGGTCCTAAAAATTTACGAGTTCCCATTGCGAGGTGGGCGACTTTTTCCTGTTTAGCAGCTCCATTTTTCCGCAAAGTTTTCACTGAAGTAACTAAATAGTGCCCGACAGACACGAACCACGTTGGAGTGACACGGTTACGCCAGTCACGCCATCGAAAGGGATGGACGACGACGAGGATAAAAGACCCTGGGCGGGAGGGTCGGACAACTCGTCTACCACCTCGAACAAGAGCTCGCAGTGCTCCATCGCGTTCGGGTTTGTAGCAGACATTGTTTTCCACATGCCGACGCAGCTACCTGCTAGCTGGAGTATGTGTTCCTCGTCAATGCATTATTCCACCCCATTTGTGTTCACTATCATTTCATAAACTGCTACTTACATTTATTCGATTTGTTATAGTGCATTAAACAATACATATTTATATATCTGTGATATTTATTTTGAGTTCGTGGGTCCGAGGCTGCTTCCTGTAGCTGTTAGAGGAGCTTGGCGAGCTCCGTTTAACACAGGACCTCCCTTAGCGAAAAGAATCTTTATGCGCCGTGTGATCACGATCTCCAGCTCCCTTTACTACAGGTACCTGTGCTAAAGGTACCGTTACGCTGCCGTGTGAATTGGGTACTACGCGGGCACACCTAACTGCAGTTACGCTAAGCTACAGTTAGCGCACAGTAGTTGCGAGCAACATTCTGCGGATATATGCAGTCAAAGCTATGGGCGAACGTGCGCTTGAGCACCTTGAGCACCCATCAGAGCAGTGCACGCACACTCTTCACTTCTTCTGAAAGAGCTGTCCGAGAGTATACAGCGGGAAATTTGGCGCCGCGTAACAGAAATTAAAGTTGAGTTAACCGCGGTTAAGGGTACCTGTGTAACAGGGGTATTAGTAGATCGTGCCGATAACTCCAATAACTACACTAGATACTCCGCCGGCGTCTTTGATCATATCGTTATACCTACTAAAGCTTCCTATTTTCTTCAGCATGTTAAACAATCCGATAACGGTTCTCTCCTTCCTTTCTTTGATTGTATAATAAACAAAGCCGGTTTTTTTTATATAAATGTTAAGGGTAAAGTTTTTTTCACTTTTGAGGAAGCTGAATGAGCCGTTCTTGTATATTTCTTTTTCGCCTGCGACGACTAAAAGAATAATAAAATAGTTTTCCTCTGGTTTATTATCACACCTCTTTCTTTAAGGGTATCAGTTTCGAATCAGAGGTTTGTTAAGATATTCTAGTCAACAAATAAATGCATAGGCTTATTTGTTCTAAATACCCTTAATAGTTTCTTTTAATACCCATACCACAGGGTTCGAATTGCGTCCTTGGAAAATTAGAGTTTGTTACGTACTTCTTATTCAATTGCATGAACGTCTTTATTCCTCAATTTGCCATATATCTGACGAGCACACTCACCGCTTGGCAGGTTCGACTGGACCCCACAGCGACTCCACCTGGTAGGGCAAATTGACGTGCTTAAAGAGCTTCTCCACTCAAATATTTACCTACTAGGTCAAATCAGGATGTAAAACTGTGTTCGTTTATAGGCACAGGAGTCCTTTCTAATGACTCACCTCCATAGTTAACGGCTAATGTATAGCCATTCAATCAAAATGAGTGGTTCGAACTATTCGACAGAAACGCTCAGCAATGTAAGAGGTTTCCACAAATCTTTTAATATGTTAGTTTTTTGTTTTTTTGCCGATTCTTTTTTTTAGGTTTTGTTGTTTGCTAGTGAGGTAGGATTGTTGGCACTGCAATAAAATGTGACATAATTGAAGAAACTCACATTATGGTATATCTCGTGAATAAATAAGAGTGTGAATTTTGGCAATTGTAGCTTCTGGGGCATCCTCGAAAAGTATCGAATACTTCAGTTCTGAACACAGCAAACAAGTCACAGAATCATGCCGGATTGTAAAAGTTGAAAAACAATATATATTTTTTTAAATATTAGCCATAAAGTATTCATAATTTAGCATCTCCCCTTAAACGCGAGACTGAAACACAAAGTGACGATCGGCATAAGCACAATATTCAACACGCGTAAGGCAACAAAATGTATTAGCGCATCTTTCCGTCGCCTCAAAGTGGAGAAACTCGATGGCACTTTCTCTCGTTTTACTCTCCCGGATTTAAAAAAAAAAGTGTCTTAATTAAAAAGTTTGTTGCCGAACGCAAAATACAATAACCTTATTCGACTCTTCATGTATGGTTTTCTAACTGCTCTGCTAATCCTTTCCATCTCCCCTTATGGTAATTCATCTTTACCTGACTAACCTACGTTGTGTATATACCTGCAGGTGACGTCATTGTATCCAATCCCAAAGGGTATTGGAATAAAAATTGTCAATCATCCTTCCACGTCTAATGATGAGATAACATATTCTCACAATTAAAATAGAGCGGGTGGAAACGAGGGCATATGGCATTTTGACATCTTAGGCAGGTATTGCTGACGTGAGATGACGTGGCAACTATCGATATGTGTTCCCCTAATCTTTCGTCCTTTTCATTGCAACTGCGAAAGTTTAACGAGCTTCAAGTTTATTAAAATGAAAGAGCATGAGACGATCGCTCTAATCGAGTTTGCTTTTACTCTAATTTTAGATTCTGTCGCATTAACAACGCCAGTAGTTCCATCCTTAGATGCAAGATCATAAATATGATTCACATCGACGATTTTAACACCGGAATTTTACTCGCCTTCTAACCGACTTGTGTTAGTCGGTTTGGTTACAGTGTTTCGAAAGAAAAAGCTGGTGTACCCAGATATCAACGATGCGGGCGACAATAAAACGAAGTTAACAACGCTTCTGCATAATATCAGAATAAGAAAAGTGTGCTGTGCAAACTCAACTTTTAAGTGGCCCTGCGCACAATTTGAGGAATAGTTAAGAGCAGTTCACACGTGAGTCTCAGCTTTGATTTAGTGAAAGAAACGTGAACCTAGCAATGCCCCAAAATACCTTTTTTTAGCGTGACAATTTAAATTCATTTTGTCAAATATATGACAAACTCGTGAAATATATAGTAGTTGAAGCTGCAAAGTAGTTATATTCTCAATAACCATGACTGTAATTTTCAAAAAAGGCTGCCAGGCCGATTACAAAGGCTACAACTGCTATACCGTATACTACAGTAAGGTACACATAGCCACGATTCAAATATCAAACGATAGAAAAACAATCAAACTGAGAGGGTCCAGAAACGCGCAATGATTCAGAGTAACTTGTTATCACTCTGCAGCTAATGAGGATAAGGCATTAACCCCCAAAAAGTACGCGGAAGATGGAATTACAAATCAAGATGCACGAACGTCATAAGCCACGCACTGCGCGTTCTTTAAACTGTCAGTAACGATACCGAGCGTTTCATTTCAATTCTAACAGTTTTTTTTAGGAGAGAGAGATTGAGAGGGTTTTTGTTTTCGCCATGTATTTATTTATCAGGCTCGGCGGACATTAGATGAGGGTACGTTCGTCATGGTAAGTTGGCTTACTAAGTAAAAACCTGCGAATTAACTTTATAATTATTAGTTTTTAGGGGTCCTGTTCTAATTGCAGTATTCAGAGCATTTACCATTAAGGGGACAATCTAATATTTAAAGAAAATAGATATCTGCGAAACTGTAATAGTTTTTGAGATATTCGTTTATCAATTTTCGCCTTTATTTGTTTACGCGAATAACAAATCGCGCTCAAAAATGCGTGCCGCAAGCCCACATGACGCTTTGAAGAGTGACGTGGACGTTTAAATCGTCTCGTCACCATCTCCGCAGCGTGTCCTTGGTGGCTACGCAGATGACACGAGTGGCGATGGGACCGAGACGACTACGTCACTCTTCTAAGCGCCACTGCGGGCAGCAGGGCTTGAGGTGTGCTTTTTGCGCGAAATTTTTAAAACGGGCTAAAGGACATAAAAAATGTTTAAATAATATCAGAAAAAAGCATTCAATTTGCACAAAATTATTATAATTGATCCGGCCTCTAATTGTCACTTCCGTCAATATTGCAATTGAAACATGACCCTAAAGCAATCATCCAAACAAATTTCAGTTAATTATTCAACCTACCATAAGGAATATTTCCTCATCTATGTCCACCGAGTCCCATACATACACGATGAAGACGGTACCCGTCTTTTACGGACCTTAAAGAATATATATTCCAATTAAAATTTAACGCCTCGTTTAGGCTGGCAACACTCAATAACGGGAAACGGGTTCTGTAAAAAACAACTTGCTCTCTAAACTGGCACGGCCCACTAGACCAATGACCACTGGCAGGCGTCGACGAGTCTTACCCAAGGCCAAGAGCACACTCAGAGAGAAAACGAACGACATGCTTCGTCGGCGAGCAAAACGGATAGACTGCTACGAGAGCGGAAATGCGATGTTTATATCAGCTTGCTCGCGCTTTCATTGCAAGTCCGGTTGCAAGTTGACCGGGCAACCGGCTCGACCGATATGTGCCCAGGTCGGGTTGCTCTTTTCCCGTCCGTGGTCAATACAGGTTTGGCAATTTCCCTTTCTTCATGAAACTTTGCCACGTGTTCTCAAGGTCGTCCGCGTGAAATTAAATGTATTTCGTGCACAGTGTTACCATCGTCTCGGGTGGTAAACAGCTACGCTAGAGGGAAACCTTCGCGAGACAGTTATGATGGCAAGGTTTGCCCTATAGTGTGTATTCTCCTTCATTCCGAGTGTGTCCAAATGAGAAACTGAACATGGAAACAAGAAAGGAACCTCTTCTATACTCGTTTTTACCTCAATACCTGTCAGTATATAGATTCCGCCTCCTCACATAGCATTCCTGATGTCCCTTTTTATGTAGATAATTAAGATATATGTAGATGCATTGTAGATTAGATGGTTGAGATCTTATCAAGGCGTACACGCTTGAAACGCCAAAAGCATCGCTTCTTACTCCGACAGCCAAATCTTGTAAGCGCTACTTCGCCCGGCGTATGCACAGTGCCTACAACTTTTCTCTTTCTTTATAAATTGAGAACGAGTATGCAACGTCGACGGCCGCATGTGGCGTATTGCGACACATCCTGACTGTACTAGACACCTGGATACAATTCAGGCAAGTGAATTGCAGTCACAGTCAGAAAATCACAAAATTTGTAATTTACATTTTCGACTTTCTTTTTAGTTTGCATTATACAGACAGGCTGACAAGCAATGTTGGAGATAACGCGGAGTTACCAGCAATGGCATTATCGGCAACGCGATACTTTTTTTTCGAATTGCGAATATTACTAATAACGAACGTACGTTACTTACTTCTATTAACGGGTAGCGTAGCTACATCACTCGCTACCTCTTCCACCCAGGACTTTAAAAATTACACTTCCATCTATTTTACGTTTCTAGGCGCCGAGTCATGTGAATTCTTGCGCTTATCCCACATACCTTCAGGATGAGAACCGTAAAAGATAAGCTAATTATGTTAAGTTTCTGCGTGGAGAAAAAGAGAGAGAGAGAGTGAGTGAACTTTATTATTTTCTGGATGGACATAATGTTTCTTCAAATATGACGCTTAGGCATACCTCTATTGTCAGAACGGTTAAACGTTTCAATTCATAAATAAAAAATGTCACGCCAAAATACCCCGAGTTACGTTTTGAACGTAACGCGTTCCTTTCCTTTTCGGGTAGCGTATAGATCTGTAACGCGTTCCTGTTATCTACAAGTAACCAGTAACTTATTTCGTTACTTTTTTCTGTAGCGCGTGCAAGACTGCTTGCAAGCGATACAAGTGTAATAGTATTAAGAAAGGCACGGAGTAGGAAAAAATATTGTCGACACTAGTCTGCTTTGTGAATCCTAATGTAGAAAACAAAGTTGCAGAAAAATGTGCCTTAATTCATTTTTTTTTTTACGATTGGAAGGGAAGGAACGTGGGTTTATTGACTGTCGGTGCTTATCGTACATTCCTGCGGAGGTCATTCAGGTGCCACCGTCACTCTTTAACATGCAAAACGCGTCCCGCACACTGGAAAAGCGGACGAGCGTATGGCCGTTGAATAAGCGAATCCACGCGCTGCGCGACAAGCTGACAGACTTGCACAGCATAGAACTGGACTGCACCTTCGCAGCCAAGGTTCGCGGCAAAATAATATTAATTCCCGATATTATGTATATGACAGTTATAAAAAAAAAAGTTGTTATTACAAAAAAAACAGATTGCACAAATTTACAATAACATACTTATTGTCGTCCAGGCGCGTGTAAAAATAAGATGAATAATGCAAAATAATTACCCGTACGTAGAATGTCAAATATTGTTAGAATTGTTGCGATACTGTCAGAGCAACGCGTTATACCCATGAAGCGATTAAATTAAGCGTGTCAGTGTGCAATTAAAAAACGAAGCGCACAATTTTTTTTTTATTCTCAAAAGGTGCACGTGGTTTCGCAGAAAGGTAAATGACATTTCTGTCTCCCAGGTTTACTTCTTTTGTTTTGTTAAGTAAGGCAATATAAGTATTATCAATTGTTTGCTATTCGTTTACGTTCGGCTATAATGAACATATAAAAACTACTTCGTAATGTTATATTTGAGAATAGTAAAAAAACTATTCGCTGGAAACTTTGTTTGCTTGCGTAGTCACAGGCAACCTGAGAAGAGCAGGGTGTCGCGAGTCGCGAACATCGTATCATCGCTCCGGACCAATGAGATTCCTTTATTGGTGGATATGAACGCCGATGAACCAATCACGAAGCAAAGAACATAAAAATGATAAACCGCGCCCTATTCTTAATACCTCTAAAATTGGCACCGGCTTTTTTTTTTTTTCTTCCAACGTCCGGAAATATAATGAATTACGGTAATTCAGGTGCAATCGTTCAACATCCTTTAGAAGACATTAAACCATCCTTTGGCGCAGTGAGGAAAAAAGTTTATTTTCTTTTAGATTTCCCCGCTAGGAGGAGCGGGAAAACTGTAGGTGCATAGCTTACGTGACGCCAATTTCCCCACTAACCTTGGCGGGGGAAACTTGGTCGGTGCATAGGTCACATGACGTCGACTTCCCCGCCAAATTGGCGGGGAAACTAAATTGGCGTACAGGTCGCGTGACGTCATGTCTCGTGGCATCAATTGACGTCATATGTCTTAAGCACCAATTAAGTTCTCCCTTTAAATTTAACCGGGAAAGGCGAGGACAAACCGATAACATTTTCGGTTTTGGAAGGTTCCGTTAAAAGCACTTTATGCTTTAACGTGTAATCGACCTGTATGGTCAGTACCATACAGGTCAATTACGCGTGACCTGTATGGGGCACAGGACCTTTGCCAGGTGATATTAAGTACCTTTTGTCCCTGCCACCCCACTTCAAAATGGCTAATAAATGAATGAATGAAGGAATTGTCGAAAGTTCATCTCTCCCCAGGCATGGCGAGGTCGGACAGTAAACCAAAGGATGAACGTCGGTGGCGGAGTAGCAGTCCTCCGCTAGGCCACGCTGCCGTAGTCGCTCTCAGAGTCGTCACCTTCGTCGATTCCTTGACCGACGCCGACCTGCCGAAGACTCCTCCGACGCCACATGCTTCGACGCCGCTTGCGGCCGCTGCTCCACTTTTCACGGGACTTGGTATGATGCCGGACGTGTACTATATGTGCATCAAGCCCGGAGCGGTGCCCTTTTTGCTGAGCCTAACCGAGAAGGACTGCCATTCCTCTCCGAGGGATCTCCGAGAGAATCCCCTAACTCTTGTCTTGTGGGACATTCAAATTATTCTGGCAGAAACAAAATCCAGTGATTTTTCTTAAGGGAGTCGCCTGACTCCATCAAATATGGAGTCTGGTGACTCTGGTGGTGGAGTCGCGTGATTCTAGTAAAACGTGGGTCACGTTATTCTATCAGAGAGACCACTGACTCTCGTGGGGGTTCGCGTGATTCTAGAAGAAAGAGAGTACAGTGAGTCCCATGGGAGTGTTGTCTGACTCCATCAAACATAGAATCTGGTGACTCTCATGGTGAAGTCGCATGATTCTAGTAAAATAGGAGTCACATGATTATATTAGAAAGAACCCGCGCTGACCTTTTTGAAAAATATTCGCTAGACTCCAGGCAAAAAGAGGGTCACCTGACACCATTTGGGTAATAAAATCACCAGACTCTAGCGGGGGCAGGGCCCACTGACTTCCCTGACCATTAGAGTCATTTGAGTCTTTTAGAGGTATCACAACAGGGACAACTCTGAGCTACTCCAAAGGGTGTAAGTGTTGACTCCTATTGTTTAGAATGTAGAGCGACCATGAGCGCGTTCTAGACGAGTTTTTTAAGACCAACAACAGCGCACAAGCATGGCACCGGAGTATTCAGTCTTTGCTCCGGTTTCAACATCCTGGCCCGTGGAGCACAGACTCAACCAGCAGAAGATGATCGAGGGCCAAAGAGGGTGAACCCAATCGGGTTCAAAGTCGTACGCAAAACTCTCGCAGACTATACGGAACTTCCTGTCCTAGTATGACACACAGCCCCTCATTGACACTGATTTGGGCTGTCGATTTTCTTACTGAATGTAAAAAAGTGTATGTCAATTAAACTATTTATTCATAAGTTCCAATGAGCTCTTCAGTTGTGATCGTCACTATTTTTATATTACTGAAAATACACGAAAAGTTTTATATTACTGAAAACACACGAAAAGTTAGAAGTAAAATTTATCGGAAAGGTTAGTAATGTAAAGTCATATAACGGTAGATCATAAAATGTAATGGCAATCCACATGTTAAGCTTAACACGTTAACAGTAAGTACTTAATTTAGGGGCGTGCTGCTTGTTGTCCTACAGCGAAAAAAGCGACAGGCATTTACGTGCGCACTGTTTTGTTGCTGTGCTGTTTTGTCGCGTGCCGTTTTGGCACTGGCTTTTTTGTCGCTCTGCTGTTCCGACGCCGTGTTGTTTTGTCGCGTGCAATTTGGACGCGTGCTTTTTTTTTGTCTCTGTGCTGTTTTGACGTGGTGCTGTTTTGACGCGTTCTGTTTTGACGCGTGCTGTTTTGACCGTGCTGCTTTGTCGCGTGCTGTTTTGACGTGTGCTATTCTGTCGCGTTCACCATCACCTCCGCCCCGAAGGTGTTCTAACGCCGGATGTCGCGTATCCTCGAGAAACTCGACGGGTGCGTTAGTTAACATATTGGACGACGTCCTCTTTTGTGGCAGGGACAGATCGCAGGACGACACATGACTCAACGCCGCCTTTAACAGACTCCAGCAAGCCGGCGTTACGCTTAACGCCGCAAGTGTCACTTTGGCGTGTCGTCAGTCACGTTGCTTGACGTGATGGTGAGTGCCAAAGGCAACGCACCGGACTCAGACAAGGTCTCCGCCATCACGGGCTTGTGACTTCCGTCGGATATGTGCACGGTGTGCGACGCCTTCTGAGCCATCTGAACCACATTAGACGATTCTTGTCGAATCTGTCTGCGACGGCTGCGCCGATCAGTCTCCTTTGAATAAAACACAGTCTGGACCTGAGGATCCGGTCACGCTGGAAACGCGACGGTACAGCACACGACAAAACATTACGCGTTAAAACAGCACCACATCAAAAACAGCACCACGTGAAAACAGCACGCGTCAAAACAACACGCGTCGAAACAGCACGCGACAAAATAGCACGGCGTCGAAACAGCAGAGCGACAGAAGAGCACGTGGCAAAAGAGCACGCGACAAAACATCACAGCAACAAAACAGAAAGCACGCAAATGCACGCTGCTTTTTCGCTTTGGGGCAGCAGCACGCTCCTAAATTAAGTACCTGCTGCTGACGTGTTCAGCAGAATATGTGTATTGGCGATACATGTTATCTACCATTATAGGGCTCTGTTTTAATACCTGCGCCATTATATTTTAGTAATTACTTATAGTTTTCCGTGCCTGTGCAGTAATATAAAACGCGCCAGTCGATGAAGCTAAATTTCTTGCAGTATTTTTAGTGACTGATTGATTGTTGATCCTTTGACGTTTTATATCGATACAAATGCGGCACCCTATTTACCCAAAGGAAGAATGAACATCATAATTGACGAGTTTAGTGGAACTGCTAAATAAATAGTTTATTTGACTCTTGTTTTACATATAGGTACCCTGCAGTGAGAAAAGCGAAAAACCCCCAAAAGTGTCAATGAGGATCTGTGTGACATACTGGGACAGAACGAAGTGTTTGCGAGATTCTCGCGTATTGCTCTGAACCCTATGGGGAGCATCCTCTTTGGCCGTCGATCATTTCCACCTGGGTGAGGCTCTGCCCGGTCTTCAGCAGGCACATGGCCGTTGCAACAACGGCGTAAAACCATGGCACCGGAATATTCAGTCTTCGCTCGGGTTTCAACATCCTCACCCATACCGGCTCATCGAGGCCTTGAAGACAGAGCAAAGCCTCACCAAGGAGAAGATCATCGACGGCCGAAAAGGATGCACCCCATCGAATTCAAGACCGTACACGAGAACCTCACGAAGACTACGAAACGTCATGTCCCAGTACGACACTCAGCCCTTCATTGACACTCTTTTGGGCTGTCGCTTCTCTTACTGCATGTGAGCTATGTGGAAATATGAGTGCACGTGAAATAAAGTATTTCTTAACAGTTTTACTAAAGTCGTCCATTGTGATTTTTATTATTTTTTGAAATAAATATGATGCCATATTTCTATCGATATAAAACTTAACGGATTAACAACTAATCAGCCATTAAAAAGATGCCAAAGAGTTTAGCTTCATTGGTCTGCGGTGGGAACGTTTATATTACCGAGCATGCACGGAAAGCTGTAAGTAGGTAATAAAATATAACGGCGCAGGTATTATAAACTCATATAACCGTAGACAATAAAATGCAACTGCAATAGACATGTTCTGCTAAACACGTTAGCAGCAAGTACTTAATTTAGGGCGTGCTGCCAATAATATGTCCTACAGCGAAAATACAGCATGCATTTACGTACGTGTTGTTTCTTTACTGTGTAGTTTTGTTGCGTGGTGTTTTAGCACGTGCTCCTCTGCGGCTCTGCTGTTTTGACGCCCTGCTGTCTTGCCGCGTGCTGTTTTGGCGCGTGCTGTTTTGGCGCTGTGATGTTTTGACGCGGTGCTGTTCTGACGCGTGTTGTTTTGACCTTGATGTTTTGTCGCAATGTGTGCAATGTGCGTGTTGGAAGCGTTGTAGAAGCCTGCCGTCAGCACGTGCTCAGCACCAGCGAGATCAGATATGGTCTCGAGTGGATACCACCTATTGTATATCCTAGGACCAGAAGAAACGGCATTACTAAAGTTTAAATTGCTGGTTTCCGGAGAACAACAGCAGCAACATTGGTCACATCCAGCAGCAACATTGCCCTCTTGTGCAGAAGATAGAGTATAAACACATCGATACCATTGTTTGTTTGTTTTTTCTTCTGAGAGTGGCAAGTTCCGTTCAACATGCCTAGCTTCCACAACCTTGCAGTCTAAAGTACTATACTACGTTGAAAGCCAGTTACGTCGCAGTTTCAACGTTGCCACATCACATAACAAATTGTGTAGTCACTATCGCCGGTCTACGTTGCCAGGCTTACTGAAGTTCACCCAGATACCAAAATCAAAAGAGGGAACCAAAACTCCTGATCTAAAGATTTTGCCTGGAACCTTGGCCAATAGCCATAAGTGGTGAAACCACTCAAGTCACGGAATGGTAGACGGCATCTTTGAATACTGGCCAAACACTTTAATGACGGGCACGAATATAATTTAGAGACAAGTATATAAATACCATATGATTTTTTTAGATCTTCACGCACGTCGTCATGTGTGTGAAGCCTGAAGCCGTGGCCATACTGCTAATACATCATAAAAAGACAGTTTGTCGACATTCTCTTAGGCGTGTTTCTTCCCTGCTGTCCTGAAAGGACATATGCAAATGAAAAAAAAAGTATTTTATTTTAAACAGCCTGGATGGGAAAAGTAAGTCATAAAATTAATTTACAACGAAAAGAACATTTTAAGAGCAATATGTACGGCGCAGAACGAATTTGTAGTTGGCGTCCGTGGGAGTCCGCGGTAAAGTGGCCACTATGGTCACGTGACTGGCCGCTATACACCAACTCAAGTTTACAAACGAACCGGAGCGCCCCTAGCGGACGCCACCAACGCCGCGCATGAGCGATGGGGGTGTGGGCAAGAAGCTCGCCTCGCCCCTATCAGACCATAGGAATGCGATGTTGTCGGCGTCGGAGTGAGTCCCCGCGCTCTTTTTCGCGTTGGAATTTTTGTGGAATTGTTGATTCTAAGTCTTCCTGAGAATATCTCACTACTTAAGCGGCCTCAGCGAAATTAACCAGGCTCGTTACACCGCAAAACTTGGCGTGAATGATGCAACATGCGGCGATTCCTTCCGCGTGGACACCGCAGAATGGACGCTAAAGCCTGATTCACGTGGTGAGGTTCTGCTCAGCTATTTTCAGTCATGACGTCGCTCGGGCTGCAAAAGCCTGAACCGTAGCTGAGATGTCGACGTCAATACTGAAAATCGCAAGCAGAATCGGACCCTAGTGAATCAGGCATAACAAGTCGGTCATGGCCACTGGTAACAATTATCAATATCTCCTTACATCTACTGTTTACATAGAGCCTATTTACCCGAAGCAACTTTTGAGGTCTGCACTTCTTATCGCAATTACCGGGTCAACGTTCTGTCTACGGGCCGCTGTCGTTTGAACGAGCAGACAACAAGCAGAAACGTTTTAGAGAGCAGACGACAGTTCGAACGATGAGGCGGCCGTTTGAACGTGATGACGCACTGAACGTAGTCCGCAGGTGGTCCGTGCAGCTTGACGGTTTTCCGGGTTCATGTTGGAACAAAGCAAATAAATCTGACGACCACAAGTATCCATGAATTCAATCCAAAGTGCTTTCCGCCCAAGCAATCTTGATCTGACGCCGTCTGTTTTTCCTTTTTAGCGCCCCTGTTCACGTTCTCGAACGAACCGAGCAGGCAGAAAACGCATGAAAACTGATCTTCGAACCTTTCCCGACTCTCTTGGTAAAGCCCCAGTCGCGGCATTTTGACGAGAAGGCAGGTTTTTTCTCTGGTTTCTTCCGAAGTAACACAGGAATGCACGTGCCCCATGGCGGCTTCCGGCCACAGCCCCAGACCGGAAGTGCGCCAGACTCACCACCACCGCGCCGTGACGTAACAGAGATGAGTTCGTGTATAGTCACGTGGTGCTTGCGCTCTTTCGGAAGTTTCCTATGGGCTCTAAAATTTACTTACTAATCTTCGTTTTAAGTGCAACAAAAAACGAAAATTCATAAGTAACTTTTAGGGCTCATGGGAAGCTCCCGAAAGAGAGCAAGCACCACGTGATGAGACCTGCGCGCCGGTCAGAAATTGACGGCGGTGGCGGCGGCGTGGAGAAACGCGTTCAGCCGGCGGCGCGCCATGCTCAGCGTGCGGCGGCGGCGTGGGTGTTCTGGGGACCTCAACGGCGGCACTGAACGGCTCCGGCATCGGAGGCGGCACAGCGCGGCGGCGCACAGGTCTACCACGTGACTAGTGGCGGCTCCCGCGGGCGCCCACATCAAATTCGTCTCGCACCGTTAATTTCGCACGACAATTTTTTTTTATTTTCGTTGTTTCATTTTATGACATCCTTTTCCCATTCAAGCTGTTAAAAAATTGTTTTCCTTCGCATATGTTTTTAATGTATAATATACGTCTGTCGCATCTGTAATAAAAAAAACGCCCGCAAGCATGCGCAAAGCATGTACTATACATGTATGAAGCAAACATGCTGCAAACATGCGTGAGACGTTTCCGCAGACACATCTGTCGTTGTGTCTTTCGCAAACTCCGTGTCTTTTCTGGGACGTACGAGCAGTGTCATGAGGCGTAAGCTCCACACCCCTTGTGATGATACCAATGCTCTATGTTTCTGTGTGTTTTTGTCTTGCCATAAAGTATCTTGCCTTGGTTTAGATATCAATCGGTACAGATTAATTATTCGCTTTGACTAGGAAAGTTAGATAACGTGACTACGCGTACGTCCCAACCCGACAAAAAGCGGGCAGTTCTAGAGCTGTTCTTGAAAGTAGTTTCCCCGCTTGGAGGAAAAAATGCTCGAAATAAGGTGATTCCTATATGTAACTTGTAGCTCTGAAAGAAACTGAAACAACTAAAACACCCAGCATTAAAAAAAAAAATACATATATATATATATATATTAGGGTGTCGAACCGGAACCGAACCGAACCAAAAACCGGAACTGAACCGGTATTTTTTCCGGAACTGAACCCGAACCCGAACCGTTATATTGTTATCGCGATGAACCCGAACCGGAACTGAACCGGAAAAAAATAACGGTTACCGGCTCATGTCAAAACGGTTCGGCCACGCGCTGTTGACAATGAATGTGCTATCAATGCCATTTGTTTTTAAGTGCCGTCAACTGACACACACCTCGCTTACATATTTTTCTTCTCCACTCAGTCTTAGGAATATAAACGCTGCATCCATGAATCTTGACAAACGCTGCATCCATGAATCTTGACATAGGAACCAGTATTGCGCTGGTCGCGGCTTGCACGGAAAAAAAAGAAATTAGAAGGCTGTGCAAAAAAAAAAAAATCGCGTCACGGGATTTCATTTTTCTACAATCTCGTAAATCCTAAATGCTGCTGTGTGCTCATTTCATAACACGTTTCTAGAACGTGATGTTGCAATTTTTTTTTATGTTGTTATTTTGATGTTATTTTGATTTTGTTATTTTGATGTTGCAATTTGTCATTTATAATTTCCGAACCGGTTCGCGAACCGGTTCAGCGCCCGCGAACCGGTTCGCGGATCGAATTAATCGAACCGGAACTGAACCGGAACAAAATAAATTTACCTGAACCTGAACCGTAACCGAACCCGTATTTTTTTCGGTTCGACACACTGAATATATATATATATATATATATATATATATATATATATATATATAATATACCGTGTTATTTTGTCCGAAACAGATTTATTTAAAAAAGCCGTGAAAGTTACACTTATGCTGCTTGTGGAGGTGAGTTATACGGCCAGGGGACATATTATAGGGGCTAATCGTAACGATCAATTGGTCAATTAATTAAAATTCGTTAATTAACTTTTAATTAATTAAAATAGACATATGGTTCCAATTAGAAACTTGCTCAGCGTCATTGAAAACCCCTAAATCAGTCATTTTCAGAAAGATTTTGAGCGCGTGAGTAGCGTAGTAGTGCACTGAAGTTACCGCTCGTGGAGCAGGTACAAAGCTAGAGGTTCCGATAAGGCGCCCGTGCATTTTTTCTGTCTCTTATCTAGCCCCAGCCTTGTACCTGCTCCACGAGCGGTAACTTTAGTGCACTGCTACGCTACTCACGCGCTCAAAATCTTTCTGAAAATGACTGATTTAGGGTTTTCAATGACGCTGAGCAAGTTTCTAATTGGAACCATATGTCTATTTTAATTAATTAAAAAGTTAATTAACGAATTTTAATTAATTGACCAATTGATCGTTACGATTAGCCCCCTATAATATGTCCCCCTGGCCGTATAACTCACCTCCACAAGCAGCATAAGTGTAACTTTCACGGCTTTTTTAAATAAATCTGTTTCGAATAAAAAATAACACCCGGTATGTAGGGCGCACGCACACCCTTTTTGGCGATCTGTACACAGTTTCTTTTAGTACTTTTTTATATATGAACAAACTATTTCTTAGCGTTTCGTTAATGTAAAATAGACGTTCTTATTTATTGAAAAGTTTCGAATACTCGGGTTATATAAATTCTTCTTCAAAAAGACGCAGGCGTCGTAGGTTCAACATATTGTTCTTCCAGTTATCGATTGAAGATAAGACTAAACCACCTTTGGAGATAAAGGCCCCTTTAAACCAAATACAAAAGCCAATTCTATGTGAATAATGTTATCGGGCGCGGCGGATATCATGGAGGGAATGTTATATGAAAACAAAAATTCACAACTATTGTACTAACAAAAAAGTTTCTTCGACTAGTGTCAAAAACAATTTCAGTGTGTGTCCTTGTAAGGTATTTTTTTCCTAAACATACCTTCATATCTATCGACCCATTGTAAAAGTTTCGGTTCTTGGTAAATTCTAACTTATAATTAAAATATTGCCCCTATTTCTAAACCATTACGCACCTTCACGAAATAAAAATCACCAATATGTCACTTCTCCCGGTGAGACGTGAAGCGTTTCAGCTCCGCGTACTAATTTTGGTTTTATACGTATCAAATACAGGTGACCCTCCTTACTGAAATAATTAAAAAATTCAGGCGTAAACAACATTGGTAAAACTGAGTGCACGTTAAGCAGCCTATATTAAGACAGTCTGAGTTTCAGGAAATGTTTCTCCTTAGTGTTTACTATGTCGCATATTAATGGTGTTATATTGTGTTGTGCTCAGCTTGTGTTTCTTATTGCTTTTGTTATTGCAGGTTTTTTTTGTGGTTGTACGCTCTGCTAAATCTCTCAACAAGCTTCCAACAGTTTCCCTACGCTTGATATAGCTCTGTTCATGGTCTTGTCCTATTGCCAAATCCTGTCGGAGAGCCAGAACGCCAACAGCAGTTTTATGTCCTGGCTTCCACGTTTATGTAAAAGACAGAGGAAAGTAAAAGTATTAGTAGCACGAGTAGTGGCGCAATCATCTTGAGTCACATGCTCGCAATAAAGATGCGGCACTTGCGCGACAGCGTAAATGCAACATTAAAAAGCGCGAATAAAGGCTTGCCATTTCTATAAATTGCCCGAGATTGGGGCAAGAAAACTATGAAGCATCAAAACGTAGAAGAGAAAGGCAAAGTGATAGAAAGACAATGCTTTTCTCTTCCACGTTTTTGATGCTTCATAGTTTCCTTGCTCCAGTCTCGAGGTAATTTAAAGAAATAGTAATGCTACTCCAACTCGCCTGCGCTTTCATTCTTATTTCGTTAATAAAGGCTTCTTTTATTAAAAAAACTATCGTTCCTGCGACCGGTTTTGACAACCAGGAAATTTAGAGTTAATTGCCTAATAATAGTTAGAGTGAAACGGTATTTAGTAAACTTTACTTAATCAGCTCAGAGCATATTTACTATAATGTTAAGTTGCCTTAATGTCATTTGAGCAAAAACCGGCTTACAAATAAATTTATTTCTATGCAGAACCCTTCTTCAAAAATTGTTTGTCTGACTGAACTGTCAATAGAAGGCTATTCAAAATGAAAGATCGTATTAAAAAAAAAAGAAATTGAAACTAAAATGCGGAAACAGGTTCCGGACATCACTGAATAGGAGGTAAGAATTTCAAGAATTGCATGTCGACGCCATTAACCTCTGGAACATCGGAATCGGTAGTTGCAACATATGCATCTGAAAAGTAAACACAAACAGTTCGGTGCTTTTTTTTTTCTGTGCTTGTATTGTGTTTTGTGCTCGTGTTTCGCCCCACTTGTTCTGTGCTCCGTCCCATTTATTTATTCGAAATTGTGTGTAAATTCAATGTTTTTGGAAGCCTACCACCGCGCCGGCGTGAGATACAAAATAAAGTATCACGCGACCTTTCTATGATAAAAAAGAGCATTCTCAATGCAGGAAAAACCTGTCATTTTATCTTGTTTCTTTTCGTTTGGCGGCAAGGTTGTTTTTATCTGTCGCGCATAAGTTGGCGGCAGCAGATTGCAGCTAGCGATAGCAAGAGCATCCGCACAGCATTGAAAACCACGTAAATCGTCCAGACTGGAGCTTGCGCTTGTAGGTGTCACATTTCAGGAAGACACCTCCCCTCCGTTGCTTTCGGAAAGCATTCGTTGTTCTCAAGTTTCACTGAACAGAACCATGTGGAAAATCGCTCTCTCAAGCCTCATCTTGACTTTCGGTGAGCTTCCCACTACCTTTGATCATCGATCCTAAAGAAATAGCTGAGGTGTTGCGAGAAAGACAAAGATGAAAATGGTTTTAATTGTGCCGCTACCATTGCGATTCTGCCGCATTTTGTAGTGCCTTGACTTTGCGTGCGCGCTAGAACGTTATGCCGCGTCAAGAGGCATCAGTGAACCTTCACGAAGAACACTAAGTCATCCTCGTTTTTGCTGAACGTGTCCAGGAGGTGAAGACACTTAAAAGACAAGTAGTTACCGTTGAAGGTTTGGAATGTGTTCAGACCGTAAAAAAGTTAACAGGACGTCCTGTCTTGCCAATTACGAATGTTATTATGTGATTAATATGTAGCTATTATGGGAATGTAATTATTTTTATTTTGTAATTGCCGGGGACGGGCAGGGGCGGCGGTGACGTTTTTTTGAAGTTTTGACTAGATTTAAAGCTAAAAAAAAAGACCGGTTAAGTACAAAACTTGTTAACAAATATTGAAGAAAGTAATGCAGAGATTTAGCATAGCCGAATTCGACGCGGGCTCGTACTCACAGCTTCCGCCGCAGAAAAGCGCACCAAGTCAGTCAGCTGCGGCTTGACTTTTGCAAACGTGAGTACTTACATTTGTAATCGCCTAAAAATAGTCCAGTGTTGTGTCAAATACTCATCAATTGTTTTTAGGGCAAGATACTAAATCCCCATTGAAAATAATTTTGGAGTAGTATTTAGGTTACTTTTACCAAAACTATCTTTAGTTGAGTACAAATACCTTGAAAAAGTAATTGAATTACATTCGAAGACACTCGGCAAGTAGGTTGCAAGCTGGCAATTAATAGTAAACAATTCAAAAGGGGAAGCTCTACTTGCGATGACTTCGCTGACAATCACATTCTGCTGTGATATTTACGACTTTCAAAAAGATGCTTAGATTCTGCAATCGATGTTTACTTCTAAAATAATTCGGACGATGCAACATACGGGGTAAATAAACATTTTAGCAACAAGGGGGACTCGCGTACTGTAGGCATGGCAACTGGCGTGCTTTAGTTTGGCGACAAGCTCGGCTCATGGCACATTCCGCAATACGTTCCTAATATACCTTGACGCGATTCGACGGGCTTCACTTATAGTCCGGCATTGCATATCCCAAACAGCCGAACTAGGAGTTTATCAGGCAGCTAGACTTGATGATGAGTACTCGAGCGAACGACAACGTGCACGCTCAGGAGAAACAACAAGGTCAGCAGCCTCTGCCGCTGATCAAGAACCAAGAGCGAGTATTCTGTCTCCCCAGCCAAGGGCAAGGAGGCGCCTGTACCTTCAAACTGTTAAAAAATACTAGGAAGGTTAAGAGGGAAACATAAGTAACACAAGAAAGTGTGCACAAAACCGCTTTCGATCCCTGGCTTCACCTGGCGAAAACAAGGTTGGAGTATTCTAAAAATGAAACAATGTGCGCATTCGAAAGGAGATAAAATAAACGCGTTTGAACCAGCTTGGAAGCCAAAGTAAAGCCACAATAGGCACACAATGGGTTTTAGGGAAGGCAAATTTAGGTCATTGCTGCTCAATAAAGCAAGCAGGACCTAGCTTCCTTGGCCGAGGGAGTGTTTTCGCTCCCTGAAAACTTGCTCGCGCATTTTTGATACTAGAACCCCCTGAACCGGCGATTTCCGAAAATGGCCCATTGTGACCATTTTCGGCTTTGGCGTCACAATCTTCTGCTGACGAAACTGCTCTAGCTTTAGACAAAAGGTGTAAAATTTGATTAATGTCACCAACAGTGTGCTAGCTCCAAGAGTAACGTGTCGTCCAAAAGCAACCTGAAAACAAACAAGAAAAACGGACAGGAGGACGTTTAAAAGCGGGTGTACTTGGGGCTATCTATTTTATCTTTTATTGGCACTCTAAGACTGCATTTTGCTCGTACCTTGTTTCCTGTCCTGTTTCGTCGCTTGCCTCCAACTCTGCAATCGGTTCAGCTTTGCCCTGGAGTCTGACGACCCCTAGTTCCGTAGATTGTTCCGGTAACAAATATTTTCGAAGATTGGAAAATGTATTTGAGATACTGAGTACAAGATGGTGAAAAAATGTAATTAAAATATGTATTTGCAAGATATGAAAATGCATCCAAAAGTATTTTAAACACGGAATCTTGAGTAGAGTATCTGTGATAGCTACAAATCTGAAAAATGCACGCTTGATTATGCTGAGAAAGACCAGGGAACAAAAAATGTTTCCCGCACAAATTACACTCCGTGTGTGGTTTGTGCTAAATATTTCATTCTTTCTACTTTTTTTTAATTTAAATTTGTGTTATTTTTTATCTAAAACCTACTCCTCTCGCCGGCATGTTTGCATTCCAATAAAATAGTTTACCCATCCAGACTACCAGTAGCTTGCTACCCAACATTTGGGTTTACTAGATTTTAAGAAAAAGCAGAGGAAAGGAGCTTGAATCGAGATATTTTTGTCTCTGTACTAACTTCAGTGCTAACAGCCCAGACAATAGAAAGCTAAGATTATAAACCTAAAAAAACCTCATAAAGTACACAACATGAGGCGTTATGAGGAATGCTGCTGCAAGACCAAGTCTCCAAGTACTTGAAACAGAACAACCGGCAAAGAGATACCTTCACGCGGAACGTGAAAAAGAAGTTGGCCAGTCTTCTAATACATAATGGAAGATAACTGGCAGAGTAAAAAGATACCCGGACGCCTTTGTATCCCACTACGACGAACTTTTCAGGCAAATACCCTCTGCGCACCCTGGACAAAACGATATAATAAAGGACTACAATAATCCCTGGAGAAGGGGAACAAGAGGGACAAACGACAAACACAAATCTCCAAACACAGCTAGGTGACTGGTTCGCGACCGAAAAAATCCGCCTGGTCCGGTTATCGCACCCGAGACCTCTCCATGGAATGCACACCCTCCATACTGAGACAAGGACGCTCGACGAGGATCTCTGTACTGATAGAATTGAAGAAAAAAATATTGCTGAAATGAAAAGCCGGAAGGCTCCAGGTCCAGATGAACTGCCAGCAAACTTCTACGAGGAGTAGAAGCCAGTGGCAGGTTAATTAAGAGTTCAGAAAAAGCACCTCCCACTTCTTCCCATTCTAGCGGATCGAATGTTAGAGAGGAGGCGACCTCCTCTCCAGAGTTCGCTCTATATATAAACTTTACATATAATTTGTAACGCTGCAGCGGGTCACTACGTTCACGACGGTCGCTATTACTCTCGTTCTGACACTCGTTCATGGCAATTTTCGCCTAGAAACCGACTCATAAAACATACTCCGTGTTAAAAAACGAAAAAAAACTTTTGCAAAAATATTTTTCATAAAAATTCACGCTATGCGTTTCTTACAAGTACCGCCAACTATTGCGGTGCGAACGCGCAAGACACCTGTCACGAGCGAGTGCGCTGCCATCCTTCGCTTCCAAGGACCGTTCATTTAAGTGCATCGCCGCCATTTGCTTCGAGGGCTGCACGAGGCATGCGCCTCATGCAGTGGCGTATTTGACGTATACTTTCAAATACAAACGCATCAAGGGGCTTTAAGTTCATATGAATCGCAAAGTAGTTCTTCGAAACTATCGTTGTTAGAGGACACCTACTTTATTAATCACAGTGTCCACACGAAAGCATGTGGCATCTGGTACTCTCGAAGCACCCTAACGGACAGGCGCGCAACTGAAACGCACCTGCATCGCTGCAGTTGCGCACCGGGCCGTTAGAGTAATCTCGTTAGCGCCCGATACCACGCGCTCCTGTGTTTCCACTTGCTGTGATGAAGACGTTGCACCCTCCAGATTTGTTTTTAACAATACCACGCGGGCGCCGACCGGCCGCTAGATCAGAAAACGATCACGGCGTAAAGCGGGTAAACTAACGAGAGTAACAGCGCTCGCAAAAGGCGCGCGCCGAAGTTGGCGACGTCTTCTAGGCTCTTCCCTAAAGCACGACCCACCTCTGCTGTGTTACGTCGCCGCCTCTCCACCACTAACCAGTCGTAAAGAAGCGCCATCTAGATAGCAAGACCGTGGTGGTGAACCCTCATCACCCGTCAGGGGTGAAGAGGTGGCGGCGCGGTTAACAGGAGCAGGGTGGGTCATTCTTGGGGGAACAGCCTGTGCCAGCACTGCTACAGACCAACAAGTTCGGTTTTATAGAAGTTATTAGGTTCTATTCCTAACGAGCGTGTTGGTAAGAAGTACTAGAAAACAGAAAGTATAAAACATGGAGAGGACGAAACACAGACGAGTACATTCTTTCAACTCACAACAAAGTTTATTCCATGGGTGCGAACGTGTGTTCCCCTGCGCAGACTTCAGGAAAGGGGGAAAGGGCAGAGGCAGAGGGGGTAAGTAAGAGAAAGGAAGGGCCGGTGGGAGAGGCGGCTGGGTGCGTGCAAATACTCCGGCGAGAGGAGAAAATGAGAGAGGGGGCGAGAGGAAATAGGGAGAGGGACACACCCAAATTATCCCGCGCCACCAGGGGAGGAATCGGCGCGGCCATCACTCCGTCTAATGCAAATGAGCGGAGTGTCCCGTATTCCCCCTAGTAAAGTATTTGGTGCGTGCTTCAACACGAATTAAGAGGAAGGGCGGGTGGGAAGGTGGCTGGGTGCGCGCGTCGACACGTTGGGGTCGGGCCGCTCACCGAGGTCGTCTAATCACCCCGGACAGCTCTTGGCTCAGATAATCTATCTCTCTATCAGAGAGGGCTAGCGAGGGGGAAGAGACATTGACTCCGGAATTTTTTATCGCAAAAGATTCGATGACTTCCCTGCCGAATCTCTGAGGATGGCGCCCGAGCACGCGCGTTTTTTTTGAACCTTGGCTCACATCCTCCGCATGTGCGGCGATGTGCTGCAATCGGGTGCATCGATTCCTAGCTGGGATCGGCGACCTCTCGGAAGTGCTCCCTCAGGCGGTCATTTAGGCACCGGCCCGTTTGCCCGATATATTCTCCCGCAAGAGAAAGGAATGGAATAGATTCTCTCTCTCCGGCAAGAGACGAACTGCTTTTCATGTTTCTTTAGACAGGGATTTGGAGGAGAAGGATTATTGACCTGACGGCTCATCTGCTTTAGTTTGAACTTGCACTTGAAGACGACTCCTACGTCGAAACGTGAGGCGAGCGCCTTAAGGCGATGTGAAGTGTTGTGCGTGTACGGAATGACGGCGAGTTTTTTTCGGCGGGGTCGGGGCAGGGTCGGAGGTGTGTTGGATTCGGCGCTGCATGTTGTTCCTGTACATAAGAAAATAACAATTAAATAATCGCTTGCACGTTCTACCAGGTGCTAGCGAAAGCTTCATGCGAATCGGGGCTTAACGTGTGCCTTATTTTTTTTTTACTTCGTCGTCTTTTTTTTTCTTGTCTTTTTTTTGTGAGCAAACAGCGATATATTCAAGTTTCTTTAACATACTATTTTCTTGTGGTTATGAGTTGCAATTAAATTAATAATTAGGATAGAGGTGTCTAGTCTGACGAACTTCAATACACGGTGAATGCCACCAATGTAACTTCATTTTGTAATACGCTGGCCTCATTCTCTGTCTATCTCGTTGCAGCTATTGAACTTCATGGGTGTCATGCATCGAAGGGAAGACAAGGGTCTCCCATGGTGTGCGCCAGTGTACGTGCATCTCGTTGACTGTCCCTCATCTCGTCGTCACGGCTGCTGTAATGTGACACATGTTTTCTTTGGGCCGGCTCTAGAAAGAGAATAAAGCGGCACCATGGAGGTGTTAATAATATTTTCACTAAGTAATATTCATTGTTCTTGTTTTTTTTAAGCTTTAGAGATTTGTGTTAAAAAAGCCGTGAAAGTTACACTTCAGCGGCTTGTGCAGTTGAGTTACACGGGCAGGGGTTCATTATGCGGGTCGCTAATCTTTGCAATAAGTCGGCTAATTAATTAAAATTCGTTGATTAGTGAAAATAGACATATGGTTCCAATTACAAACTTACTGAGCGTCACAAAAACCACTAAATCAACTCGTTTCAGAACGACTTGAAGCTCGTGGGAAACTCGGGGGCGCGCCGAAGTTACCACTCGTGAAGCAGGCCCAAAGCTAGCAGTGACGGAACGTGATGGTTATTTATCATCCGCGTTGACTTTAAAGTCAACGCAAATAATAAGACCTTTGCATGAAAAAAAAAGACATTTTTAGCAGCTTAAATGGGGAAAAAATGTTATAAAACGAATTTACAACGAAAAAATATTTTAAAGATATTTACGGCGCAAAACGAATTTGTATAGTGTGCGCCCGCGAGAGCCGCCGCGGGTCACGTGGTAGACCTGTGCGCCGTCGCAGCCGCAGGCTGAGCGTGGTGCGCCGCCGGTTCAACGCGTTTCTCCTCGCCGCCGTCACCGCTCAAGTTCGTTTGCCCCGGGGCGGCGCCGCCGTCGTCTGACCGGCGCGCAGGTCTATCACGTCTGCTTGCTCTTTTTCAGAAGCTTCCTTTGGGCGCTAAAAGTTACTTATTAATCTTAGTTTTTCTTGTTGTTGTTTTTGTTTGCACTTCAAACCAAGATAAGAAGTAACTTTTAGAGACCATAGGAAGCTTCCGAAAGAGCGCAAGCACCACGTGACAAATAGAGGCCAGTCACGTGATAAATAGCGGCCACCTTTCGGCAGCGGCCCGGGGCGCCAACTACAAATTCGTATCGCGCCGTAAATATAGCTCTGAATGTTTTTTCTTTTTCATTTTAAATTCGTCTTATGACTTCCTTTTCCAAACAGGCTGCTTAAAAAAATGTTTTTTTTTCTTTTTCATGGTTTTTTTAAGGCTAGGTTGGCCAGACGTCAGTTAACTTGAATCGGAGAGATGTTCGTTACCAGAGGTTAAACTGGCTAAACCCTGAACACTGCTATTATGGGTCCTGGAACGCGTCTCCGACTGGTATGTTTACCGCGTCCAAAGAAGTGGTCCCTCGACTCCCACCTGATGACGTCATAGAAGTGTCATGCTGTCGCCAGTCGCGATCCTGGCGGCGTCCCGACAGCTGCGGTCTATGTGGCAGACGCCTGTTCTGCTGCAGGTCTCTCTCTAGCGGGGCAGTCCACGGAAGCTTCGGCAGCCAAGAGTTGGGACGCAGTGACGACAGCGACACTGGCGTTCGGTGGTGCTACTCGCAGTTCCTCATTAGCATTTCCACAACCAACCGCCAGGATCGCGTCATGCAACCCGGATGACACTCCGGCTTTTGTGGCGTCATTTGTGGCCACTTCGGGACCACTTTTGGTGTTTGGACAGCATAGGACTCTAAACACACCAGTCGAAGACGCGCTCCAGGCACCATACTGTCACGTTGCATGTCATAATCAACAGTCTTCAGATGTGCTCCAGTCTTACTCATGTACGAAGCAACCGTGCTTCGAACATTCTTGAGGCGATTCTAATAATTCTGTCGTCGTATCTGTTGCTAACACCGTGTCTTTTGTAGTCATGGCGGGAACGCGCTACCAGTAACGGCGTTACCGGTAACGCGTAACATTTTCGGTAGCGTAGTAACGCACTCGTGATTTATTCAAAACAGTAACGCGTAACGTACTTACGTTACGTATTTCGAATAACGCGTAACGTAGTTAGGTTACTCGTTACCTATCCTTCCCAAGACTTCGGCAAATTACTTTTTAGTACTGCGCAATAAGAACAAACGCAAGCGCTCTGCCTTTGCGTTTGCATTGCGTTCTCCAAGCTGCTCATGCGGGTCGTTGACATGCGCCAATCCAAGACCGCAGTTTGGGCTCCGCGCACGCGCACTGTGGAACACGCAACGCTAACGAACAGGGCTTGCGTTCGCTCGTATAGGCAATACTAAAACTTGCTAGCGTCGTGTTTTTACGCGCCAAGTCGTGAAATCTCCCACTCCAACCCACATACCGTCATATTGCTGCCTCTTTTTTACCACGTGGAACAGTAAAAAAGACGAGGTGATTACGTTAAGATTTTGCTTGACATAGTAGAGAGTTCTAGTATTGCGTTTAGGAGCACACACAAACGCTGTGCATTCGCGTTAGGGTTGCGTGCTAAAAGCCGAACCAATTAAAGCTACGTCTCATTTAATATCCGCACCACTCGTCTATATATTTAACGCCGTTTTCAGCAAGGGCATTTTTCCAGACAGAATGAAAATAGCCAGGGTCTGCGTTTTGCACGACAGTGGCGCGCTAAACAACCTGAGTAATTACCGACCCATATCGGTTTTACCTATGTTTTCTAAACTTTGGAGAGGCTTCTATTCACGAGACTCAACCACTTTCTTAGTGCAAATAATTTCATTGCAATTCAACAATATGGGTTTCAAAGGAACAAATCAACGGAAATGGCATTGTTGCATGTAAAAAATAAAATTACTAACAATTTAGAAAATAAGCTTTCCACAGTTATACTTTTTTTAGATTTTAGCAAGGCATTTGATTCCATAAAGCACGATATTCTGTTAACAAAATTGCCAATGTTTGGAATCAGAGGCACTGCATTGGCACTGATTCGTAGTTATTTATCGGCACGTTCTCAGTATACGTTCATAAATGGCATGCGTTCTCAGCTTGAAACAATTACTTACGGTGTACCGCAAGGATCTATTCTTAGTCCATTGTTATTTCTATTGTATATAAATGACATTGTAAATCTGCCACATACATGAGCTATTATTTTGTACTCAGATGACACGAATGTATTTTTTTATGATTCAAGCCTAATGAAGCTAGAAACTATGTAAAATGAGTGGTTAAATAATTTATCACCAAGGTTACAGTCCAACAAACTTCAGTTGAACACCTGCAAGACAAAATATATTAAATTTAAGCCTAAAAATAAACCTATTAACTATCAAATAAACGTAAAGTTTGAGAGCACAATTATAGAGAACGTTAGGTCGCATAAATTTCTTGGTATTTGGTTCGATGAGAGTTTAACTTGGTCTCGACATGTGGAACACCTTCAAAGATTTCCCAATCTATCGGCATTTTGCGTAGAGTTAGGCTACTCCTGCCTTGTTGGTTAAAACGTCAGTTATATTATGCATTATTACACTCCTATCTTAACTACTGTTTTTTTAATTTGGGGAACAACAACAGCAATTAACCTTGCCAAGTTACTAGTCCTACAGAAGAAAGCTATCTGGTGCATAGATAATCTAGATAGTTACGCCCATACTGCTGCTTCTTTTTTGAAACGCAATATTCTTTCCATCCAACAACATTATTACTTGAGAGTGGCTCTAGAAATATACACAGAATTTAAAAACAGCGAGTCTCTATTTCTAGAAAATTACCCGCAAACAAACCACAGCCTCTAATTTACGTCATGAAAAATATGTTAAAAAAAACAATTCCCACAAATTATGGGTCTCAACTTTTGAGTTACATTTTTCCTGACTTTTTAAATAGATTCCCAGAAACGGTAGACATTTTTACTAACTGTCAATCGCCTCGAAATTTCAAAAACAAAATAAGGCTTTGCATACTAGGTCCTCAGCAATAATACGTCTCTCATCCTCATCCTTCTCGTTCTTCCTTTCTTTTCGCTTTTCGTTTTCCCTTTGTTTTGTATGATTTATAGCACATATATCATCCCACTTTATGTTCAGATATTTATATATTTTTTCTTCGTTTGACATTAAGCCAATGTTACAAGTGCGCCATTCGTTGCATGTCTGTAATTATGTCTATTGTTGCTCTGCTGTTGCAGCGCTCTAACGGGGACTGGAGCCTTGTCAGGCGGCTTTGGTTGCCTTTTTCTCCAGCCTCTCAGACTTCTGGTCTAACGCGCCTCATCACCATGCGCCAATCCAAGACGCTATTTAGACTCCCGCGCACGCGCAGTGTAAGAAAAGCGACGCAAACGCATAATGATCGCGTTTGCACGAGAACGCAACACTAAAACTCACAAATGTTTCTTTAAATATGGCTCTTCTACATATCTGGTCTTTTGTATGATGTACGAGCAATGCGACCCCGGCCTTAGACTGAAAAGTGAACATAAAGCCAATTCAACGGCACCCGCAGAAAATACTGCTCTACCAATGTTTTAACACTTCCGTCGACCGAACTTGTCCCTCTGCCTCAGTCATATAACCACCTCCCATGAATTTCTCCCATAGGACTCAAGCTGCTCAAACGGGAAGCTTTGCGTGACTCATTACAAATACCTCCAAGGCGAGACGTGCACCGAGGATAAATTCTGTAAGTCTGGGGAAAAAGCAAACTGCTCGTCTGGGATTTCATTCGTTTCAAGGTCTCTCGGTGGAGGAACACTTTACAAATCATGGAACTGTCCTTTGCTTATTGCAGGTATTGACGTCTCGACCACCACATGCTCGGTAAGCATGCTTTCAAAGAGATTTAAAGCTATACAGGGTGTTTTTATTTTCTATTGTTCAAGATGTCAAATGGGTTTTAAATAAGACGGGACACTTAACACAAGACAACTAATTTCTTTGGGGACAACGATAACCACCGCGGAGGACGGCGGACGTGTAGGTTATAATTACAAATTACCTAAATTTTACTAATTAGCTTTTTTTTCATATTCGCTTCAGCTGGCACATTTTAACAAGATATATCCTGCCGTCTTCAAAATATGGCATAGCAATTGTTAAAATTCAGACAACTGGATACTGCTCTGCGCTATTTTGTGGGGTGAATTTAGGTTGTCAAGTTTCGCATAACCGAAAGTAACACAGAAAAGCATTGAAAAGCATTTCATGCTGTAATAAAATTTAGATTCATACGCTGAAAACAATTTTCTTGTCCTGTTGCGTTTTCTTCGTCTCCGATTTTGATAAATGTATCTATCTTACTCACTTACTTCGTCATTCGCACATGAGCTTGGTGCCGGCACGAGATCATTCCGCAGGCGTCTGAGAGGGCGCATATGCTCTATACTTCGACGGTACGAGCCAAGGGAACAATCAAGCAGTGCCTATGGCGCAACGTCATAATCCTCGCCGTCATTTTGTAGAGGCTCATTTTCCAGCTCATCTAACCAAGAGCAGAAAGTGCGCCGTGACTTTTTGCTTTTAGTCTGTTCGTATGCGCTTCTTTGCCTTTTAGGCTTTGACCGCGCTATCACTTGAAATGAAGCGAAGCATACTTGCGCTGGTTTTAAAATGCAAAAAACAAATTACCGAATTAATGTTGCAACTTTTTCAATAGTGCCTATCAGGTTATACCTGCCGAAAGAAGAACTGCCCCTTATCGCCATTTGAATGTAAGTAGAACTGTTTTCCGAAGCCCTTTTTGATTTAAAAATATCGCTGGATTATTCTAACACCAGCTTGGGGGGATCGGTGGCTATGTGTGTTAACACACCGCTGCTCCAAGCACGTGAAGGAAAGCTCATACCGCAGAACCCATGCACTCTGCACAATCCCCACTTCTGCCTGTTTCGATCTGCATGTCATTGCTATTGTTTATATTATTTTGTTTATTGAATGATCTCGAAGCATCCAATTATTGAACGGCAAGGGGTTTATCTTTTCCAAGTCCCCTTCTAAGTTCTAAGCCCTAACGTTCACCAACTTTTTCTATATTGGGTTTCATTACTTTCAGGTATTCTGGCCGAAGACCAGGTCAGCAGATGTGAGGGACCAAACGTATGTATAGCTACCGCATCCAACCGTATAGAAGTCAACGTAGAATAAACTAAAGTCACTGAACGCTCCCAGAGTACCGCAGGTCCGTAGCGTCCGTCTGAACAAGAGAATCGATACCATCGAACGCTTTGATCGGCTGATGTCAGTCACCTCAAAAATGGGAGAGGAAAACGTTTTCATACAACGCTGTGTACTATATTTGGCTGCATAGTGTATTCCCTGGCTGCCATAGCCACATGTAGACGATGTTTATTTGAGCGTGCTGACAAGCCACCACGTTGATTTCGCGAAATCGTTTTTTTTTCCTCTACGTAAGAGTGGACTTTACATAGAAAGTTCACTCATACCTTGATCATTTTGATAAACTTGGTTAACTCAGAACGTGTCATACATGAATTATGCGTGCGTTATGATCTATTGCGCTTGTTTACGGAATGCTTTGGGCAGTTTCGGGTGTATTGCAAGCTCAACGAAGCTCGTACGCTCATCAGAATGATCAATCAGAAATATGAAGAGAAAAGTCTATATTTATTAATGAGCAGTGGCATGGTCGGATCATGTAGAGCTACGCTTCGTCATTCGGAAGCCAACTGCGCACGTCCAAAGCGGGATTTGCTGAGTTTTACTTGAACCAGCTGCCTGCTCTCTTGTTCGCTTCCTCTTAGCGACGCCGAGCAAAGGCGCCGGGCTGCGGATCGCACAATCCGCGGTTTGCTTCTTGCTTTTGCCGCTTGGTAAATATCTTTAATTAGGAAAAAGTGGGATTAA
This sequence comes from Ixodes ricinus, assembly GCA_037355805.1. Taxonomy (NCBI): domain Eukaryota; kingdom Metazoa; phylum Arthropoda; class Arachnida; order Ixodida; family Ixodidae; genus Ixodes; species Ixodes ricinus. The sequence goes on along the minus strand of JAZHYW010011396.1, from coordinate 99,586 downwards.
TTATGACTAACTTTGCTTCATCGTGCTTAATATGCGTATGTATTGACTTTCATGGGCTTTGTGTGTTTTATGTTGCTTTGGCCTGCCTAACTCCTTTAGCATAAAATCGAGTCCATAAACACATTCTATGTTAAAGCAGCAATACTCGTACGTAAAATGTTTATGTTGGACTGACCGGACCTGTCAAAAGGAGAGAGGCACGTTAGATTTTTCTGAAACTTTCCATGACCAGTGTCATAAAATGTCCCAGTGCTACACTCCAGTTTTCCTGAACTAGCCGTCCGGTCATTGATTAAATGCGCCAGATATAAATTAAGTAATATACGGCCTTAGTTCAATCATTTCAAAGTAGGACTGGGTGTCTATTAAAACTTTTAACCCGATTAATGACCAACCTTTAATCGATTAATTAATTGATTAATTGGTCTCGTACATTTCCATGTATAAAATGTAAGAAATATAAAAAATTGTTCTTTTATTTTTGCTGAATATAAAAGGTGCAATATACAATTTTCATTTCGAATCAACCTCGCTGTGAGTTGAGAACGGTTCAAATTCACAGGTTATTACTTTAGCTGCACGAGGCAAATAGGTTCGTTCCTATTTGCCGGCAAGAGCGACCTCCCTTGATTGTTCACAATAGTGTCTGCTGTGCTCAGGGGGTAAAGGTGGGTGAGGAGGAATGGCAAATCCCGTGCGCCGACATCTGGCGTCCCGAGTGAAAGATCGCGAAAGAGAGCAACAGAACACGAGAGAAAGAAACCAACGTTGCCAGCTGAAGGACGACAGTCGCAATGGTAATCACGAAGACTGAAAACTCTCAACAATATAAACGGTGATAATTTAACGTCGTAAACTACATTTCGAGCTATTTTAACGCTTATAAAAAGCAATAAGATCATTACGCTGCATTAACTTCCCTTCTGGCGAAATCTCGGAAATCTGGTGGTTGCGCGGTTTCGTATTCCTCGGCCGCGCCCACTCGCGCCCCATTTGCGAAGCCGCTTATCTGGTTTAGTTTTGCGTTGCACGAGGACGTACACCTGCGCGCTATGAAAAAAGAAAGCTTCGAAAGGAACGCGAATATCTTTCCACCGGTAAGTACGTGGATTGTTGAAGTTCATGAAACTGCTCTGATGATATAATTATATTCGTGTAATCGAACGCAGTTGGTAACCATGTGTGGGACGCCAAGGGTCTGCCCGCATGCTCCGCCGCTTGCGGCAGCCAGAATGCATGGGAAAATGGCGGACCTTTTTCTCTAGAGTTAGTATGTATGATCTCTACGGCTGTGCTAAACGGACACTCGAATGGCGTTGAAGTGGCCGGCACACGTGTAGCCTTTTTCACCTTCTCTGGAGTTACAAATATCGCCCCTACAGTTTACTTTAGGGTACAATTTAACCTAAAGTGTACCTGTCATACAGGTGTACTCGTCCACGTCTGTGTGGTGAAAGCGTTGAATGTTTACTTTCTTTTGATTCGGCAAAATTTTGCCGATTAACCGTTTAAAAACATTTATCGCGTTAAAACCTTAAACGATTAATCGGTGGTTTAATCAATCTATTGCCCAGCCCTATTTCAAAGTCTGTATTGGTTTCGCCTACTTTAATGACAATTTTTTGTTCTCAACTTGTGTCACTTAATACATCTATTCCGTAAATTTAGAACTTGTGCAGCAGGTAGTATTTAAATTGGGAGTGCTCATTCCTAAAACAAATAGCTGTCCTTTTACACAATCTCGACACTGATTATAAACGAAAATTATTCTGTAAACCAACATTTCTCGGGTGAATTTTGTTTTCTTTTCCAGAGTGTAGTGTGCCCCCAAAACGAATACTGTGCTTACCGGTTTCAAGACCTATATTGCAACACATGCCCCTGCTATGATGCCTACAATACTACATGTGAGTTACTTGCGAAATGTACAATTTTAATAAGTCGAAGAATGAGCGGCAAAGATATAACTTTCGAAACTTAGTGCTAGACTTTTTGTCTTTTTTTTTTTATTCGCATTCCCCGTTTAGGTAGATGTTGTTTTGCTCACTCCTCGAGACAACCTGGATCAAGCAGTGAGTAAAATGTCTAAGGTGCTGGGACGACGGGAAACGTTGTTACTCAAGTAATCCCGGCACTCGAAGGCTAGGAATATTCATTTGCGTTAGAGAGCGGTAGATATATTGAGTTTTCAAAAGTGAAGGCCCTGGGGTATAAGGAGCGTAACTGCAATCCAACCAACGATGTCTAATGCTCACCAGCAAACATTAATTCCCTTCTCATTTTCAAGATTTTTTTTTTTCATTATGTTGCGTTTGGTTACTTTTTCTTCCAGCGTAATTTCTCAATTTTTAATTTTAATCTGTTTTTATTTGTTTCTTTTATACGAGAATCGGCGAGTGATTAAAAAAGAAGGCTGAAAACTTGGCAAAGTAAGAAACAACCATTTAAGAAGCACTGAATGAAGCACTAAATTACGAAAGGTAGTATCGGATCCCAATGAATTTCGAACAGCGGAGCACGTGGCCTTTGTTACACGCTGCGCTTCCTGGAGGCAACTATAATCGCTGACAGGTTAGGAGTTCAAGGGAGCCTCCTCTCAGCTTTTTCCACCTTCGCGAAACGAACATTGACATAAATAGTAAAGATGAGGACAAGTAGAGGAGGGACATCGGACAGTCGTTGTCCTGTGCCCCTAGTCCTCGTCATTCCGGCATTTACGCTACCATGTTGAACCAAATAGCCCACCAGACGATTCTGCTGTAGCTGAGCGATCGGTGGAGGGATGGTGACCTCTCCAGCCGTTCGCTCTGTTCAAGGAGAAAGAGGTTGGAGGAGCTTCTGAACTCTTCACCTGTCACCGACTTGAAACCGTTTTTCCTTTTCTTTTTTTTTTGGCGTCCGTTTTGTTTAATTTTGACGTAGCTGAGTTTGGGCAAAAAAGAAAATCACTCTATTTGCCCACTGGAAGGCGCTAGAATTAAAGGGGTTCATACCGATAGTTATACCTTTTCTTGGCTTTTGTAGCTATGCATAAACTATGTACTTTCGTTTTTGTCGCTCAACCCAAACACGTCATATTTAAACATGGCAAACGTCACACGCAAGCGGTTTTTAGAAACTACAGGGTCGAAAGGGTTCTGCGAGGGTGCACGTCTACCTCTATAGGCAACCTGTAATGCCGTTTGGTTTTGCGCTATCCAGCGACAGAAGCAGGAAATATTGGGTATGCCTGGGAGTGGTGTCTGCATTCCTCAAACGTGAGCTATTACTTTGGTGACGCCGCTTAGCTTAGTTTCTGAAGCAAGAAATATTGGGTAGGTCAGGAAGCCATGATCTCATAACATGCCAGTACAGCGGAAGCTACACCCTGGCGGGCCGATCGGAACATGACTGCGTATCACCGGAGTGCACTTTTACTGCGAAGTATCGAGATTTTCGCTGCGTCATGCTCCCATGTGTGTGCGTTGCGCTCGTACATGTAGCGCATATCGAAGCCGTCGGCATGCAATGTTTGGGCTTATCGTTCACCTTTTTTTAAATTTACGAGACACGGTATAACCGTGGGCTCTCACTATGCTGGCACCGCCTGGCTGATGCCGGCTGGCTATATGCCCACCCTAGTGGCTCCCCTTCTACTCCACGGTTTTATCAGTTCATATATACTTCGTTTCATCTTGTTGAATCGCAGCGAAATGTTTGGAGCCTCAACAGCCAATCAAGCGTCAGTTTAGAAGTAACGTCACCTGGCTCCTCGGACGCGTATCAGTGCGGGAGTTAAAATGGCGTTGGTTACGAGTTCGCCACAGTCGCGGTGCGGATAAAACGTTTTTTGTCTGCTGTGTTCGAGAACATTCTGACTTCTGTACTTCGCTCGATTCACTGAAAAAGCTCAAATACTTTTGGTGATCGTGGCTGGAACTTCTCGACGTACCGAGGTTGACGCGAAGCTTTGCGGTTTCCATTTTATGGGTATCGGTGTGATGGCACGTTTCACAGAAGCCTAGCATGTTGAGCAGAAGGAGGCTCCGCAGAAACTCTGCCTTTACTTCTTGCAACACAAGGAGAATTGGAGATTGTTCCGTCACTCGAAAGATCGATAGGCTTAGACAGTGGAACGTTAGACTCCAACCTAACGCCTTTGAGAAATGTCTCGGCTCCATGGCCTCGCTGGCCAGGGTTTGTGTGTCGGATGTGAAAGTGCTGATGAAGATTGCTCCAGTACACTACAGGGGGCAGTTGGGAATTGACTCACAAAGCATGTGCGGCGGAATTAAGCTGTTTGTGGTCTTTTTACAACGCCGATAAAGGAAAGAAGAACTGACGAGTAAACATATTTTTGCCAGCGACACCAGACATGCTGCAAATGGCACTGTTTGCATTCAGCACTGTGATCAACCAGCTCTGCCGTGGCGACCCCGGCGACTCACGCTTCTGAAGCGGTATCAACGCTATCAACGTCTGATACCCGAAGTTCCCCTTGAGAGGGCTTCAATCTGTGCAAAATCGAACCTGATCTTTTTTTTTTTGGTTTATCTCGGAAATTATTTTAATCAGTCCTCTCGTACTCCAAAAAACAGTGAACGAAAGTGAGCGCAGTCAGCACAAATACTAATGTCAGGTGACATTTTAAACAAGCAGCAAGGCCATTGTAAATATTTTCTTTTACATAATACCTTTTGAATAGGAAATGTTCATTCTGAAGATTCTTTGTAAGACTTCACATCGGCCATGATGCCATGAATGTTGAATAAACGAACATGACGGCAACGCCAGCATTGTCAACCAGAAGCCCAATTTCTAAAGAGATGCAACATATTTATATGATAAATATTACGTTTGAGAGCTTCTTTAGAACATACATTATGTATCACTGGTACAAAACACGAACACTACGTCAAAGGGGAACTCCCGCCGTTTTCCGAGCTACCCAAATAAATTGCATTTTCTGAACACCCGGATTTTAGTCTTCACGCCGCACGGTAGGCTTTTTATTTTGTCGAAACCAAATGTGATCTGCAAATTTTTATTTCCAGTCGTGTGGCGTCACAAATTTTACAGACTTTAAGGTCGCGCAGATGGTCTTAAACAAAGTTTGTCAATCGTTTTTTTTGTGGTTTTTAGTGAATGACTTTGCCAGCATTATTTTACCACCATCACGCGTCTCGCAATCATTTGGGAACGTGGTTGACTGATCACTTTGTACCATTTCTGACGTCCCACTTCAGTGTTGCCAGTAGGGGCTCTCGGTTTGAGAAACAAAATGAGAAGGAAATTTAAAATATGCAGTAACTTCGAGTCTTTATTCTATTTTCGCACAATACTTGGGGGACTGGTACAGCCATGTCTATCGATGTGTTCAGCCAATCTTGAGGCAAATCAGCAACCATAAAAAATCGCTGGGGTACCCCTGCCTTGTGTACTATCAGTTTTTTACTTACTTCTTTGCGATGCGTAAGAATGCCTTGCCAGGGCCGTTTCACAGCCTCTCATCTTCCGCTGCGGTTCAACGTAAGATGAAATTAAGTATATTTGCTTCTAAGCTGCGCAGCATGTATCGAAAATCACGCGCTCCGCGGTTCGCATTTCATTCGTGCCCGATATAGTACACACAAGAGACTCTTGTCAAATGCCCCGCTACAAGCCAACGTTACTAGAAACAGCTATAGGTCGTTTGTATTACTATCAAATATATCCCAGATTTTTCTACATGATAGTTTTCTCTGGCTTGTATCGCTTCATTGAGCACAAAATTAATTCGGCGCAACATGTCTTTAAGCAGGGCCTCTCGGTAGAGCCTAATCTTTGTCAGTTTATACAGTTCTGTGCTCGTATCTCTGAACACCGAGGGCAAGTTGATGTAGTGTGTTTAGACACGACTGAAACATTTGATAAAGTGAACCATAAACTGCTTTTAGTTAAGATGTCTGAATATGGTTTAACTGATTGCAACATGTAATGGTCCTAAACGAATTTTTCGGGGTGCTCAAATGTTGTTGGCGTACGGGAGGCCTTGTCGGTCCCGTACACTTCAACCTCTGGAGTCTATCACGGATCTAATCTTGGTACTCTTTTGCACAACATATTTGCAAATGATCTCTTTGTGCTCAGTTGTCTCAATTGCTGCAATATGCTCAAAATGTAAAAATATTTCACAAGATAGAATCCCATTGTCACTGCACGGAAATGCAGATCGATACCGACGCGGTCACAATGTGCTTCTCAAATAATGGTCTTAAAGTAAATACGAAAGAAACTAACGTTATCACATTCAGTCAAATAAATGTAGTGCCCTTACATGTCCCAGATGTCCGAAATAGAAATAACATCTCTCATACGGGACTTTGGAGTGTTATGGGATTCCGCCCCTTGAATGAACATTCACGTAAATGCCTTGTGGCCGCATCATTGAGGATGCTCGGCGTGGCGTCATGAGTTACGCGAGAGTTTAAAATACTGTAATCTCCGCTTTTGATGTTAAATTGCATTGTCCGCTAAAACTTTTAATTTGCTTATACGTAGGGTTCGGAGTTTCCGGTTTAAACCGATAAAAGTAGGCCGAATCCATTTTTGGAAATTCGGTTTTAACCGAAAAAGGTCAGTTTTTAGGTTCGGCATTTTTTATTTAAACCGATAAAAATACGTCGAATTCATTTTCTAAAATTCAGTTTTAACCGGAAAAGGTCACTTTGACCTTCCAGTCGTACCGCAGAGCCATGGCGAAAAAGTGGAACGACGGTGTCTATCGAAACGTGTCCGAATGTATGGGATACATGGATGCCATCACGACGTTTTGGTTTAATGTGCGCATCATCGATCGGAACGTGAAGTCCGAAATGCCCCATAACTTCGCCATGTACGAGCGTGTTTTCAAACTCGTTGTATGGAAGACTGACTTGATGCAAGCTCTGCATGTTGTGTTGAGCTTCAAAACGTCGCACCGTGTCTCTTTTGGCGGTCACAATTGGTTGATTGGCCGATTTTTGGATCAGGCAGAACTTCAACTTCTCAGCCTGCCATTGTCCAGTGTTAGCGTTGAGAGGGCATTCTGGAAGCTCAGGATCATATTAACAGGAAAGAAAGAGTGCGTATCAACGAGGAGAACCTGGGAAAGCACATTTGTGTGTACTATAATAAGATCACGTAATCCTGATGTACAGAAGGTGAAGTTCCATGTTTTTTGGGCATAGGCTTCATATCTGACTTGTTTGTATTTCTGTGTGCTTTTTGTTTGTTTCTTTTACAGTTGCACACATTTGCCAAATGAAGTGTCCATTTCTTTTTCAATGTATCTGTGCCGTTATTCTTTGAGTGATCACAAATATCAAAGCTACAAGGATCATCTGATCCGGTGTCCGCTAGTGTTAATTTTATATTTACCGAAAAAAGCCGATAAACTTTTGTGGGCATAAATATATGCCAAAAAAAACGAAATATGTAATTTTAAAATAAACACCGAAAAAAGTACGCTTAATTTTGAAAAAATAGAAACCGAAAACGCGGAACCCTATATAACGGCTTTTTTATTCTTTTAGTTTATGACCAGTTCCTCAGAAAGAAAAAGTACGACTACAACTGACTGTTTAGTAAAATTGTTATGAAAACATTTTCCGAAAGAAGAGACCTTCATGATTTGTTGGTTTTGTGCAAAATGTTAAACAGCAAGGTGTCACGCTCCAGTGTATTATCCACCATAAGCGTTGGTTTGCCTTCTCGCTATTTGAGGTCAATGGAACGTTTCATGTTGGTGGGCGCTCCCAGCTTTCGGCTCTCACCAAAATAGAAGTTAAGCTTAAGGGTATTTCGACACCTTCAATTGACATGTTAATGAATGTAAGCCGTTTTAAAATCCTGGTAACGTCAGAACTAACATAATATGCGAATTTGTTTTCTGTATTTATTCATTCGGTATTTTGTGTGTACAACGTCATTTTTCGTCTGTTTCTTCGCTTGTGTTGGGATACACAACCATGGAACGCGTGTTGCTGTTGGTGAGCATCAATAAATAAAAATCAACGTAAACATATGACAAAGAGAAGCTCAGTTGCGAATTTCCCATCAAATCTTTGGAGAACTGCCTCCAACCCGTACTTCAAAACAAAACCACATGCGATCGCTGCCGGCGGCGTCGTTTCAGCAGCCACGGCCACTCCGGCAACTACATAAACGTGAACGGAAATGGGAGCAAAAGAAAACAAAACAAAAAATCTCGCATATGTCTGTAAAGCGAACTTTCGCTCGCCCCTTTTGTCTCGAAACAAACTGCGTACCGCCAACTGTTCAACGAACTACAGACTAACGGAACGGACTGACCGCCAAAGAGTGGCGCTGTAGTAATCTAATAAGGGCCCCAGTGGTTCGGTTTCGCTGTACGCGAGGGGTTCGCGTTCTGAAGGGCGAGCTTTTTCAACCAAGTTGTCCTATGCTCCGTATCACTCGAGTCCGAGCGCTGCTGGGCGTCACGATCCTGTGGAGCCAATCAAGCTTTAGCGCCAAACGGCATCATAATGATCACCAGCTACACTAATCACGGACAACAGTGAATGTTCCGCTATCCTGCGCTTCTTCTGAGCGCGATTGGTTGAACCGGCTGTAGGAAACACACAAAAACGACAAGCACCGTGACGACGATGTCGTTTTTATGCTGCTTGAATGACCTAATCGGAGCATAGCACCGGCTCTGGCCGGACTAAAGTAAAGCGGACTATACACGTTTGTAAGTCCGGCCTCAGGGCGCCGCCATCTTTCTTAGTTGAGGTGCGCTTGAACGCAGTCATAATCCGATTGCGAAGCCTTGCTAAAGCGTCGTAATCGGATTATGGCCGTGTCCATAGGCACCCCAACTGTGCAAGATGGCGACGCCCTGAGGCCGGACTTGCAAACGTGTATAACAACCGCGCTTCGAACTTAGACAAAACAGGGGGAAAGTGTACAAAACACAAACCTCCGTTGACTCCCACGTAAAAGTGTTTTTTTTTTTCTCTCATGTGCGATTTTGCGCTTTGATATCCAGTGTTTCCCCGTTAATACTATATGTGCTAAACTGTTTTCCCCCTCAAGCTGAGCCTATATAGTCAAAGCTGCAAGGGCGGGCTATAGCCTGCGCTTCGGGCTTTGAAAGGTACATTTCACAACAAAAACATTCAGTCAGCGAAAAAAAAAAAGTTTCAAAGTAGGGCGTTCGCGCTCTCGTGCTGGTTGCATTGGCTGCAGTATCAGCTTGAGGGTGAACGGAGTATAGTTGACGAAACGGACGGGCGAAAGAAACGGAGGAAGCTCTCGTTTCACATTCCCTAACTGTATTGAAACGTTTAAAGGTATGTTGGCATGTTTCATTTGTAAGGGGAGTTAGAATCAGGGCGCGTTTTCTTCAGAACCCCCACACTGTCGCAGGCAACGCCATGCTTCGTCCGTCCACACTTATACTAGAGTGGAGGTGAACAGAAGACGCTGGCAGCGCCACCGCCGCGGAGTGAAGCCAGATGGCTCTAAAGGATGGAATGCTTTCTAACGGAACCCTCTAATCTCAAGAATTTGTCCGTCCGTCAGTCCGTGCGTTTCTCCGTTAAATTTAGCACGGAAATTGACGTCACGAGAGCACCACACTAATGCAGTTCCCCAGCTAAATTAAGTGGGGAAATTGACGTCACATGATGTATAGTCGGTGACAGCTTAAGAACGCAATAGGTGCTCCGCTTCCAGATAACACTTCGATGCACGCGTCACCAAAGCCCGGAAAGGCAACGAGCGCGTGTATGAGGCTGCATTTTCCGCCTGTCAACGACTATAAACACCAATTAAGTTTTTCCGTTATATTTGGCGGCGACACTGATGAACAGTAGGTTCGCCTTCACTCCTCCAAAACGACTGTTTATTGTGTTCTAGACAAATTTTCACGGTCGCTACTTCCGCATTCCATTCATTGTGGAACTTTGTAAATAAAGGTCGCTATCAATTTTATAACCGACGTTTTCTTCTCCTCCAGGCGTGAAGGACAGGTGTGGAGCTGGCAGCCTCGCCATAATTACGTCCAGGAGCTACACGTGCGATGGATGTGCATCGGTGGTATCTGTTCTCACCGGCATTAAGCAAAAACGCACGGGGTGAACGTCTACAAGGCCATGCTATGAGCTTAGTAAACAAATAAACTGATATAAAGAATGTTCGCGACACTGCCTAATGTTTGTTGTCGGTTTCTTTTTTTTTTTATTAGAGGGGGGGCAGTTTTTTAAATAAAAGGAACAAAAGCATCGCGTAAAACATTGAATACGCATGCAGGTTGACCTGATCAATTACTGTAGTTAGCTGCTTCTCACTCGGGTCACTGTTTTCAGTGCAATAATCAATTTCAGAACAATGATTGCTTTTGAATGCAATGATTGTTTTCAGTGCAACAATCGTTTTAAGGGAAATACATTTTTTTTACTCTAGTGCTATCTTTCTCAGCTCAAACATAGTGCGCCGTTTCAACGCCACACAGACGCTATTCATTTCAAGTAAACCGCAAACAGATAACTCGCGGAGCAGGAAGGACAAGTAGGGCAACCAAAGAAGCCAATCCTACCTCAAGCTTTTGCCCCTGCGTGAGGAGAGCCTCTGCGCCCGCGAAAAAGTATTCTAGAAAAGTGTCCATTAAGTTAAGGGGGACTCACCCCATCAGATTCCTACTATATATAGTTGTATATATAGTAACTATATAGTGTAATATATATAACTATATAGTTGTCTTTCGAGAATAATGAAAACCAACTGTGCCCTTTGAGGTTGTGCGACCTGTTAGCCACAAGGGTTCAGTTTTGCGACGTTTGTCTGCTTGCTCGCCACATCCTAAATACCAGACCACAAAAGCCGTTGGCACGATAGTCTATGTCATAAAACTCAGCGATCTCACTAAACCGCACTTGGCATTGTCCACAGTGAAGCGAATATCCCTTTCCACCGGCTTTTTATTTCTGCAGACCAGTCTTTAAATTACAAAGTCAGAGCAAAAAAGAAAAACAAAAAAAAACAATTAGGTCCAGAGAGAAATTTATAAAGTTGGCATCACGAGCCACACCAGTGGCACCACTAACTAACTAGCACCTTCCAGGGCCTTCTTTTCCGCTTTCCCGTAAAGGGTCGACAAGGCGCACGCGAAAGAGGGGGATAGCCGCTTCGTTCCCTCAAAAAAGCCCCCGACTAGTTTCCCCGATCTTCCGTGCCTTTGGACGAACTCTCAAGGTCGCCGGAAGATGATCGCGGGAGAGCGTCCCCCCCCCCCCTGCTCCCACCCCCTTTCCTACCCTGTTCACACCACCCTGTTTCAAGACGTCACAGTCCAAGCGGCGAGGATTGGTTAGACTGCTTGTCTGTCACTTTGCCCCCACCCCTGTTTTCTTGCGTGTTTTTACTTCGTCCGGCCAAACTCCAGCGCCATCTATGAGAAAGAGCGGACATGACGGTAGAGGGTGAGTCCCCCTTAAGCCTTCACGCTGGTGGCACAGACATCGTTGTTACTCAGTGCGTCAAACGGAATGTAATCCCTGTACACACAGTCGAATACGTTACGTGGAAGTTCTCTTTCGGACCCTGGAGGGCGAGACGACGAGATAGTTCGAAGGGATACCTTCAAACAATTTTTGGGGGCATCGCCCTAGAAAATTTTGGGGAACGCTAATGGCCGTGGGTATTTTATGAGGTAAAGCCCCAATATTAAGGGTGTCCCAAGTCACCACGCTCGATCAAAAATGGACGATAAACTCAATGCCTGCACGTAGCAATCTAAACTTTCCGTCAAGGGTGTATTCCACAGGTCGTTTTTTTTTCTTGTAAAATTATAAAGCGTAGCTCTTTTTCTCCAAAAAATACGGCCAAGAAACTTGCCAGGGTCTACGGCGGGAGGCGAAGAAGAAGACCAAGTCGAGTTGCGGTGTGTGTTTGTCCTGCTTATTGATAGATGGCGTCTGAAGCAGCGTTCAAAGGTGTAGCCGAACAGCGAAAGAAAGCAGACGACACGCAGACGAAATCCATTGGCAGCAAAAGTGCCGTCGTTATGCAAACGCTTTTTTTTCCTTTAAGTTTTGCTTTTATTGTCCGCATTTAGTTTTTAACCAAAGGTACATTACAAAAAGATTGTTCATTTTAATAAACCATGGTGATCGCGAGCAGTCTCGTTTAAGGCCCTTAGTCTCGTTAAGGAGGTAGCGCCATCTATCAATACGAGCGCCAAACCCGCCCCGCTACTCGACTCTGTCGTCTGCGTCGAAGTCCGCCGTTGACCCTGGCAAGTTTCTTGGCCCTATTTTTTACAGAAAGAGAAATACGCTTTGTAATTTTACAAGAAAAAAATGAAAGCCGTTTACAACTCCCTGTAACGCCGAATTAGAGCGCAGCTCTTGAGGAGAGGGAAGGCACGGGGGGGGGTCGCGTGGCCTGGGGTCACGTGACCTCGAGGAGGGGAGTTTCCCCGCTAAATCTAGCGGGGAAAATTTTCCGCTAGATTTAGCGGGGAAAATTTTCCGCTAGATTTAGCGGGAAAAATTCTTACGCTAGATTTAGCGGGGCAAATTTTCCGCTAGATTTAGCGGGAAAATTTTCCGCTAGATTTAGCGGGGAAAATCTTCCGCTAGATTTAGCGGGAAAACTTTCCGCTAGATTTAGCGGGGAAAATTTTCCGCTAGATTTAGCGGTAAAAATTTTCCGCTAGATTTAGCGGGGAAAATTTTCCGCTAGATTTAGCGGGGAAAATTTTCCGCTAGATTTAGCGGGGAAAATTTTCCGCTAGATTTAGCGGGAAAATTTTCCGCTAGATTTAGCGGGGAAAAATTTCCGCTAGATTTAGCGGGAAAATTTTCCGCTAAATTTAGCGTGGAAATTTTCCGCTAGATTTAGCGGGGAAAATTTTCCGCTAAATTTAGCGGGGACAATTACCCATCATGCACCGCGCGGTTACGCCGACGCCGACGCCGACGGCGACGCCGCTCAAGCCGGAAACGGGCGCCTAAGAGCTGCGCTCTAAAAGTACTCACTATTGAGTTCTGCTTGGTTCCTAGCCCCACTGGAATAGAAGGCAATGAAGATGCTTACCGAGCCAGACATGTACAAATTACTAAAAAAATGTAGTTAAGTTAAGTTACTGAGTATCGACCCCAAAAGTAATTGGAGTAGAGTAGAAATTACATATTTGCAATAGTAATTGAGTAAACTACTATATAACTACTCTAAAAAAGTAGCGAGTTACTTTGAAGTTACTTTCGAAGTTACTTTTTATATTTTTGTGGTAGCAAAATGAACAGCAGTTTTGATCCGGGAAAAACACTGCGAGCCTAAAATAAATGCAGTCATTTTATGGCTTGCGTTTTTACCAAAATAGTTTATTTGCTTGCAGAAGCAATTGACTTTCAAAGTTCTTGAAAGGAAAGTTTTCCCCTTTCCCTCCTAAAGACGTCCCCAGCCAAGCTAAAAAGACGTTCCACCGACGCGCTGGATGGAACGGCAGCGTTGAATTACAGAAAGAGGCTGTGCAGGGTCAGGTGAGCAGGTGTCGGCATCTTTGGTGTCCATGACGAAACATGCGAAGTTTGCTTCGGCTAGAGTGTCTTTTATAACAAACTCTCATTCTTTTTCCTTTTTTTTCGGCAAGTTGAGATTGTTATGAATGGTCTCTCTTTGTTCCCACGACGTTCAGAGAGTACGCTGAGCGAGTGCACCTGACCGTTAATGGTTCAAGTCTCATGCCACGACGATGAGATGATCCGGACGTCTGCGCGTCTCGTTGCAATGCTAGTGCTACGCTACTGAAAAAAAAATTTTTTTGTTTTGGTTTAACAGAAGATGAAACGAAGTATACTTCGCCGTTGACACCGGGTCCAACGAAGGGATCTCCCAAGGGTGACTCGCAATCCTCGCCGGTGACTACGGTGTCCTGACGCGCCCGCACACCTGACAAGTAAATCGTTTTCAACAAAGGGAGGTCTCCCTGGCGTGGAAGGTCGGAAGGACACGAAGCATAACGTCAGCAAGCGTCGTCGCTCGTACAGTTCCAGCTGGAAGCGGGAAAGTGCTCCCATGAACGGATTATCCGTGTCTGCGTTTGTGCGCGGGGGACTCAGGCTTTGCAAGGGAGTATGCGCTGACGACGAGGCGACCATGGGAACAGGCGCCCAGCTGCGAGGTCATCCAGTGGCGCCTTCTGAGGAACCCCAAACCGCTTGAGTCAGAACTCACTAAAGGCAGACAACATGAAAACGACAACCCTCGGAGTGTCTTCGTCTTTCACGGTTGCAGATGGAGGCACAGCTCCTGCGTGCATTACCGGATTAGGTCAATACCCTACCAAGGCTTCTTAAGCATCTCTGTCTGCGTTCGTGCGCGCCGGTGTTATGTTTTAACTGCTCGTCGCCACCTTGGCCCAAGGACGCCTGTGATGCAGTTTCTACGGCTGCCGAGTATAAGTACGTGGGAACGAAAATTGAGGGGGCCCCTTGTTCCGGGAATGCCACTTCATCTGCCGGTGTCTTATTCATTTCTGCGCTCAAACGTTTGTGATGTGCAAATTTAGCACGAGATGTCGAAAGTAGTTAGTAATTTGAGTAGAAGTTACTTGAAAAACGTAGTTAAATTAAACTACTAATTACCCAAATACAGTTGTAATTGAAAGTTACCAAGTTACTCGGAAAAGTAGTTAAACTACAGTAGTTTGAGCAGAGTAGTTGAACTACGTCAAAGTCTGAGCTTCACATACCTGCATAAACAGGGTGATCGACGTCAACAGCATTATGGCCACTCATTACAAAGCAACTTAAAAAAAGGTAAAATATTTATGGGAGTTTCATCCCAACAACACGCTTCATTTTACAGCGAAGCTGTATATGGCTAGGGTTCTCTGGATTTTTTATGTGCGTCAACATAAACTCGCAGTGCCCTCTCTTTGTCGTCGTTCCATGCACTTGCGTGCCTAGTTTCCTTCCACTCTCCCGGGGTGGCAGTCCCGTCGCCCGTGTCTACTTTCCGCCGGGGCCGGTCCCGTCTCGCGTGTCCCTTGGCGAGAACGGCAACGAGAATGTCAGCGGCGGCGGCGGGTGGCTAACACCACCGACGAAGATCGTGCATAAATGTGTTCGTACTTTTGTTAAACATTTTGTGTTACGTGTGTGTCATGTGCTAAACAGCTTCCCTGGTCATCCACCTTCACAAAGTGGAATGGCTCATGATTTTTGTTAAACCTATTTTTGAGCGACTGGCGCAGTGCCACATCGAAAACGGGTGTACGAAGTTGTCTTACGTCGTCAACGAATTGACCACACGCATCTCACCCACGGCTATCGTTTAAGGAGAGAGGAACAACAATTTTATGGCCGCTGTTTTCAATATGTAAGCATAGTTTGCATTCTACTTGTTGGTCCACAGTTTCATGAGCAACGTCGCAACTTTTTTCCCATCATATTTGACGAACATGATACCATTTCATATTACACTTTTAATTGGTGATGAACCTTTAATTTCATACACCCAAGTTTTCAAATTCATAAAAATCATTGATTATTTACAACGACTTTAAAAACTATTATATGTAACTCGAAGTGAGCAATACTTACTGAAGGATCTTTGAACATCGTCATGTAAGGACACCTTGTTCTTGGGGCATTATGGCCACCGTTTCTGCTGCGCCAAAGAACACCAAATTAATTCAGATATCAACAGCATCGGCATTGCTCGCATAAAATATACCGTATCTTCTTCTTGTGTATGGACCGTTTTATTGTGGGTAGCGCCATTTTTTAATATTGTAGCGCAATCCAGCGAGCGTTAGGTTCCGCGGCTATTCTGAGTGGTTAGAAACGTTGGCAAAAGTGCTCTTCGGGGTGCTGCCAGCGCAGCGCCACCGAGAAGAGCGGCACTGAACGTATCACCGATAAAAATCGGAAGTGAGTGCTCAAAATAATATATCAGTTTACAGCAATTCAATTTCTCTTTGGGTTTTTGTCGTCCTAGATATAGCACACGGAGAATTTTTTTGGCTTTTTGTGTAGTCCACAACAATGAAATATTTTGATAATTTTAAATCCGTCTTTAAATGATCATTTTAAATCTGTCTTTACAAATTATATTGGAAAAGTTCCATGCTGTATAATGCATGAAAGTATGCCTAGTATTTAATATCTAGCTTTGAGTGAGAGGGGGATTTCGAATAAGTATGTTACTGAATCTGAACGAAAATAAATCTATGGGACCTGATCGCTTGCCTAAAGCATTTTAAAGTGGTACGCAGAATGGGTATTTAGGTTTTTATTTCTCATTTATAAAACAAAATTTTTGTGTGAAGGCTCTTTCCCTGAGGACTGGAAAACGGAAAAAATTAGACCTTTACATAAATCTGGAAATAAGCACCTCGATGCCAACTATAAACCAATTTTGCTTACTTTCACGTCGTCCAAGCTACTCGAACATATTATTCAACCCATATGTTTCAGTTTCTTGAAGAGAATCCGGTTCTAACCCAAAGGCAACACGGTTTTAGGCGTGGTTATTCCACAATCACACAGTTAGTGGAAATGACACATGATTTTGGGTCATCCATAATAAAGACGGTAAGATTGACGTTATTATTTATATATATTATTTTTATTTTGCGAAGCCCTTTGTTAAGGTCTCGCATTGCAAGGTAGCAACCAAATTACAAGACATCTTAAGAAGTGATCAACTAGCATATTGGATTGTGGCGTACCTCTCTAATAGACAACAATACGTAGATTTTAACAAGGTTGCTTCGGATAGGGTACGTGACTGTTGACTCGGGGGTTCCCCGAGAATCAGTTCTGGGGCATCTTTTGTTTTTATTTATTAATGACATTGTGAACATTATTTCCGTAAAACTAACGCTGTATGCTGACGATTGTGCAGTTTATTACAAGGTGAATGGTTCTAGTGATCAGTATAAGTTAAATGGAGATCTAGGTCTGAATAATAACTGGTGTAGCTCTTGGCAGATGTGCATAAATTATGAAAAAAGTGTTTTTATCTCTGTTACTCACAAAAGAAGCCCCTCCAGTTTAAGCATAACATAGGAAGCAACAACCTAATAGAAGTTTCAGGAATCAGAATACTAATATCTGGGGATCTGGATTACCAACCGCCTCAGGTGAAATATATAAACGAAATTACTCGCTTATAAAACTATTATTCGGCCTATATTAGAATGCCGTAACGTCATCTGGGTCCCATTTACAAAGTTAAACTTGGCAAAAATAGACAGCATTTAAAACAAAGCTGCTAGGTTTATTTTTAATACCTATGGGAGGACATCTGTACACAGTCTTGTTGAAAGAGCTTGCCTCCAGTCAACGAAAAAAGAAATCGGGTGTGCAGATGAAATTTTTTATATCACATTGTTCATGGGCATTTTAAACTTAATATGCATGAGTACATAACTTTTTCCAATAGAAGGCTATTTATTCTACAAGACAAAAATATAGTCTATCCATAGTTCCATTTATGCCTCGCAATAATTATTTCAAATTTTCGTTTTTTCCGTGTATTGTGGAGGAGTGGAACGGGCTTCCTCGAGAGACTGTGGAATTAGGAACTCTTGATTTGTCTGTCGCTCGTTTAGTATAATTTATTATGTTTTGCTACTGTGTGGTGGAGGATGTGAATGCCTGCATAACTGACCTTGTGTATTGTTTCATTATGTTTGTATCCCACCTGCTATGATCTCCATGTGAGATTAGCAGCATTTCTAAATAAGATAATAAATAATTTGAAAAAGGAAACCCTAAATAAGACCACTGCCGGGAAAGATCGAAGGTAGCTCCCTCCGGCTTGCAGATGTTTGTAAAGTTTTAATCGAAGATCGCTTGTCGACGATTGTGTCCCTTGTCTAGAACTGTAAACAGCGAAGTCGAGATGGGCTTAAAGCCGGAGCGATTCGACCAATGATTAAACGATTCGAAATCGACGCATGAGCATGTTTCAGCCATAGAAATTGAAGTTTTCTTTCCAGCCACGTTATTTACTAATTTGCAAAAAAAAGAACCCAGTCGCGCTATGACGGTCAACATAGGTTTACGGCTCTCTACTATCCCACAGGAGATCACGATTAAGAAAAATTGATAGAACTTAGCGATCCGTCGAGTAGATCGCCAAGTGCGGCGGCAAGCTAATCCTCGTTTCGGAACCAGGGAAGAAATGACGCAAAATGGCGTCGGCTTGATCGACCAGAACTTTTATTGTCTTTAAGAAAATTACTTTGTTTATTAGCGTTCGATGATATTACTTCAAAATCTTTAACATTCAAAAGTGCGGTTACCGCTGGACCTTCCCGAAGCAGTGGTGGCTGCAACAGCAAGGCTCACGCCGACAAACGTGAGTCTTCTTCACGGGTGGTGGTGCGCCTTCAGTGTTTCCACTACCGAGGAGATGGTGCTCAGTGTTTCCGTTTACTCGACGAGAAAGCACGGCTATGGCCGCAGCCCGTGAGCTCATGCGGACCCTAGCGACACTTGCGGAGCCGCGCGCCAGCGTGCGGTTGAGGCGTCGCAACCCGGCTTCACATCGGTGACCGCGATGCCGAACATGACGGCGTCGATTCCCCCTTCTCTGGCTTGTCGTCGGCAGCGGGCGCCATGAGAGAAATTGAACGGTCCTGGGTATCACATGTCAACATGGTAGCGGCGCAGGCTGGTTGGAGCGATGGAATAACGTTCGCTGCTGCGTCATCGAAGGTGAGCGGGACGGTTCCCAAGTGGCATCGAGCGACCGGGAAGCGACTGGAAACCTGGTCAAAATGTGCAGAACTGCAGAAGGTGTTCCCCGATGACGACAGTAGCCCCCTTGCACTCTGCGAGAGGATGGTCGGGCGAACAGAGAGACCGCGTGAGTCCGTCGCTGATTATATTTTTTGACAAGAGCTTCCTGTCCTCGAAGTGAGACGTCAAGGAAAGGAGCTCACAAAAGCGCGATCTTAAAATTCCGGGACTTCAGAACGCTAACCCCACTGCGATCCTGCGGCTTCAAGCAGCGACTTTTGCATCGCCTTTGGACCACTTGGAGGCAGCCAAGAACCTGGAGTCATGCGATGCCGCCTTCCAAATTTTCCATGGAGCCAGCCGCGAACCAAATCAAGGTGGAGCAAGGTTCGTGTCAGCAACGGCAGCGGTAGACACGAAGCCGAAAGAGATCGACTCAATCAAGCTGGCTGT
This sequence comes from Ixodes ricinus, assembly GCA_037355805.1. Classification (NCBI taxonomy): domain Eukaryota; kingdom Metazoa; phylum Arthropoda; class Arachnida; order Ixodida; family Ixodidae; genus Ixodes; species Ixodes ricinus. Next base: position 80,411 of record JAZHYW010011396.1, on the reverse strand, counting down.
CAAGACTGAAGAACTAAGGTGATTCAAGTGTCGTAAGTATGAGAAAATCCTTAAAGATTGCCCCACGACCACTAGTAAAAATGTACCGGAGAGCTTAAAGGCAAACCACTCGGCACAATACGTACATCGCGCCTCCGCCTGCCAACGTGCAAGCTGAGGTGAAACACTATTACGATCAATATGAGTGCGAACACCGCTTCACGTGGATCGCGGTACCAGGTCTGCCAACCCGAGGGAAATTTCCCAGATTAAGGTGATATTCAGGTCTATGTGGGAATAAGGGACATCTTGCTAGTTTGATGGAAATTTTGGGCACCGTAAATTTCTGGACATTTATAGGTCAATTATGATTTTCCTTCGAGATAACATTGAATTTCAGTGAGTTTGGCTACATTTGGGTTATTCCCTCCATTTTTTGGCGGTTTGTTGTGCGACCATCTGGCAAAACTGAGGAGCACTCGAACAACATTTTTCGGCAAAATCAGTTTTCATCGCCGTCTTGAAAACTATGAAGGAAGGGACCAGTCAACTCGAAGCTTCTGAGAGCGCCACTGTGTCTTCTCGGAAAAGAAAGCTTGAGCACAACAAGAAATACTGCGATGTCTGGAGATACAGGCACCATGTCCAAGATAGAGACTTACCATGACTTATTTTATTTCGTAAAGTGCCGTGCGCGAAATGATACTTACTATGTGCCGTGTTCTACGTGTTCGAGTTTGAAAAGTCTAGCTTTTTTTACAGCTTTTGTTTTGGACCTACTATTATAAAAAGAGCTGAAGAAGTTATTAAAGCAGTAGCATGTTCTGATGACGTGCATAACATTTAAGGCGAAGATAGCGTCGCATTCGTCACTTTGAATCTCCCGGTGACACTTCCAGTCGCTAGATTTGCCTTGACCAGACTTTTGGCCTGATAAACTCATTTTTCAGAAACGTACGCAAGGCGTAAAGGCTACATAATATATCTCTCATCGTGAAAATGTAAGTGATGCAAAAAACAACAAATATTTAATATTATATAATTATTTGGGCAAGCGAGGTAAATTTCGGAAGAAACAGGGAAATTTAAGGCATCCGCAAGGGAAATTCTGACCTTCCGTGTTGGCAGCCGAACGCGGTACTATCAGTGCCCCTGTCAATTGCTCTTTGAAGCAGGGTGGAAAGAAATCATGATTTTGTTTTAAAAATAATGAAAAACAGACTTATTTGATTTAAATCATTTTTTTTAATTTCAAATCAGTTTCTTTTTATTCAAATCAAACTTTTTTTTTTAAATCAACATTATGTTACTTTTTTTACGTTTGATATTGAAACATCACAGACTCATTTTTCGACTTACCCTAATAACTGAAAACCGTGCGGAAGTGTGTTTACTGCAACTTCACTTTAGCCGTAAAATAAAGCTTGATTAAAAGCACCTTATACAAACTACATTACAATTCATGTTTGCATAAGCAATGCTTGTTTTTTTTTTAGTTATCAAATATTTTTTTCCATAGTACATCAACAAGATATGACTAGCTCTTACGTTTTTATTATGCAAAAATATCGGTAAAATAATTTTTATCCCATGAACAGTCAAGAACAAAAATCGTGAAAAAAAATTGGGTTGTGGGGATATTTATACAGCGTGTAGTTGGTCAGCCATTTCAAGTTTCGACGAGTCACTCGCTGTAGATCAGCAATTTAGCCAGCGCTAGCCTGGGGTCTTTAACGTGCACCACGCAGTAGATCAACGACCGCACGCCGGTACGATGCTCATCCAGATCGAAACGGGCAGGGACTTGGGATTGAGCGCAGGATCCCTTGGTTTTGCAGCGCGAGCTTTCGCTCCACGCGCGTCGAGCTGGGTGTGCGCTTAACCCACTCGGCCACCGATCCCCCCCCCTCAAAAAAAAATCGTGATAGTACATAAAAATTGTCTCTATCAACGAGAAAGGCTAAAATGCACTTGTGGACACTGGGAGCTTTGTGCGCACCATTACAGCGTCTGACGCACTAGGATGTTGCTCCGACTTTGAAGCCGATGACCTGGAACTTTACGGATTCGGCCATAACCTTGTCAAATGCCTTTCGAAGTGTTTGTGCAGTGATCGAAATAGATGGCGTAAGGGGTGAAGAATTCGAGCTTGATGTCATCCCGGACACTGCGCAACACATATCATTAATCATTGGATGAACGTGGACGGAGCAGCCCTACATAGCTTGCCTCAAAATGGATGACACCCTTCAAATCATGGACAAAAAAGGCGAGATGTTCAAGGGCCCCGAACCATTAGTGCAAGGACAGCGCATGACGATGTCCCTCAAGGAAGGCGTCGCCTTGGAACCGCATGTCCATCAATTTCATTGTGGCCAGTGTCGACCTTGAGCGTGATGTTGACGTCATTTTACAGCGAAAGGACTCCATCAACGGCAGCCTGCTTCACGTCACGAACACCAATATCACCGTACCAGTGGAGAACAGCACCAATACAGTTAAGGTGCTAAAGAAAGGAATAAGCCTAGGGCGTGTGGATGAGGTGGACACAACCGAATTCGATCCAGTAAACAAGTTGGGCACGCACGACCCAAGGTTGAGGAACCTTACTCCAAATTACGAAAGCAACATTGAAATTGACAACAGCACGTGACCGCACATGAACGTCAAGCCCTGATCAAGGTGCTCAACGAGCACAGACTTTGTTATGCTACGAGATTAGACGAGCTCAGTTGTACGAACCTCACTGAAATAGACATTGCCCTGAATGAGGGAGCTCATTAGTCTACTCCAAGCCATATAGAACAAGCAAACGAAAATGCACTAGACGAAGGCATGGTCGGCCGATTGCCAAGCAGAACACGATGACGACGCTACGACAAACAAGGGCGTTTTTATAGCTAGTATTGCCGAGTGTTAACGATCCGTCGATTAGATCGCCAGGTGCGGCTTGAGAACCCTTGGTTGGGAACCGCAGAAGAGGACACACAAGATTGCACTGGCTTGATCGGCCAGAAGTTTTATTGTATTTAGATAACCCAGTTTGTTTATGAACGTTCGACGACATTACTTCAAAATTTTTAACATAACCACATTTTTGACGATTTCCAGCCACAAACCGCGTCGGAATTGAGCCATCAACTAAGCGATATAGATGATCAAATCGAGTCAATGTCACTACTGAAAGATATCAACATTAAGATATATTAAATTACGAAAAGTTACAAGCTGAAACAGCGATTCTTACGAGCAAAGTTGCACCCACCTTTCGAGCGTAGCACTCGTTCATCGATAATTCAGCTGTAAGTTCGGTGCGCACTCCATTCACGAAATGTACCGAGCATGCACACTCGAGAGGAAGGCATCGGGGAAAAATATTTTCTGTTTACGAACGCAACCCACAACCGACGGAAGTGTTTGCAGACATGTACAAGTTACTAAAAAAGGAATGAAGTTAAGTTACTGAGTATTGACGTCAAAAGTAATTTGAGTAGTGTAGAAATTACTCAAATAGAAAGTAATTGAGAAAATTACTAATTACCGTAAAAAAGTGGTGAATTACTTTTGAAGTTACTTTTACGTTTTTTCATCGTAAAAAGAAAGTAGAGAGATTTTGATCCGTTAGCGAAATTGTGCTTGCAAAATACGAATCGGCTTGTTTTTTTTCACAGAGACGCTTTAATAGCTGGTTCTGCTACTGCGTGCCTAATTGTTTTGTACATTCCTGTTTGTTTGGTCAATGAAGTACTCCGAATCTGTCATTTGTACTTTGAGGTTTAGCACCGTCTGAGTTTGATTTTTTAGACAGTGTTTGCTTGTTTACAGTGTTGCGTAAAAACTTCTAAAAAGTACTTGAAGTAAAGTACAAAGTAAATGAGAGGTTATGTACTTCAAGTAAAGTAGTAAGTACACCGGATGCAATGTGCTTGAAATAACGTATATAAATACAATATATTTCAAGGTAAAGTACTCGCACTTTTAACACAATCTTTCAGGATGCCTTTTCATTCCCTATACAGTGTTTTTTTAATTGGTATGCATAGCTTGAGGGGTAATCGGAGGTGCATCAGTTTTTTACGAAAATGGCAGCAAATATTGTATATGGTCAAATCGCCGCGGAGTAGTTGTTCTACTTTCGCTGACGAGCTATTTGACACGATCAACTTAAAGGCACTTATTTCCATCGGTCTTACAGCCGCCATTACTTCTCTCAGAGAACTGACCAGATGACGTCTCGAAAGAGCGCGTTTTCACACCATGATACAGCCATTTTTTGTTTTCAAATTCGGGGAATGTCCATTGAAGTCGGGAGTTTTACTTTCATCGGAAAATAGAAATACATGTCAGAAAATTCACTTCAAGTAAAGTACAATTTTTTTAAACAGTAGTACTTTAAGTATCATGTACATCGAGTACTTCCCAACACTGCTTGTTTATTATTTTTTATATAAAAACGTTGAGAGATTTACTACAGGTTTCTCGAACTATCTATGAATCTTTGAAGATCAGCCGATTCTGAGTTTTGGGAGGAAAGGCAACGCAAAAAGGTAACCTTGGCGTTGTCCTTTAGCACGCGATTCTTCGAGTACAGCACTAACTACGGGAGCACAAGATGAGTTTCAGAGAAGGTGCTACATTTTGTTGCCTTCTTTGAGTGAGGATGCAGTGTGTGCACCTCCTGTAGTGGGCGAGATTTTCTACGTTGGGGAGAAGCGGGGACCAGCCCTTTCTTCAAAAGGGTCAAGACTCCTTGAGCTTCGGGACACAGAGAAACACCAGTCTTCAGCGCAAATCCCGCAGTTACTTAGCCTCTCTTGCGTAGTGTCTGTTCGCTCCCCTCGCCTCGTAGCAGTTTGTTGCAGTGGGGGGGGGGGGGGGGAGGGCGGAGGGGGGGCTTGTGAAAATTTGGGGTGGGGTTCCTACTTTCCCAGCCATTTTCTCCTCCCCACCCCTTCCTACGCCACATGCTTCCCCCTCTTTGCAAATATCAGCTGATCTTCGAACAGCTTATCTCCTAATTGTGCAGGAATGTTTGTTGATAGGCAAAACAACCACTAAAATTTGAAAGTAATTTTTAACTTCAGTAGAGTAGATGAACTACGTACAAGTCTGTGTGTTTGTAATTTGGAAAGAGACGGAATTGGAAGGAACGAAGAAGAAAACGACCTTGACAGCAGTCCAGCTTTTTCAGACCTCCGCATTTTTGGTTGTTTCTTACTCAATGTTCGTCATCCCTGCACTCCCAACTAAACAAGAGGCCTCTACAACGTCTTCCGCCTCGTTCCAGAGTGGGTAACCACTTCGGCCGGCGGCCGATCATGCCTAACGCCAACCAAGACGACGCTGAGCAGAACACGGATCAGAACAGCAACTTGCCCCAACATCGAAGCCATCATTAGTAAGATCCCTCCAACTACGGACAATGACCCAATCATAATGGACGCCCAGGATTCTCTGGACGGCGAGATTCTAAACTCGGATGCTGCTCTTGACGACGGCGGTGAATGGTATCCAGCCCGTGCTCCCCGAAAACGTCGATACAAGGAAACGTCCAGTCAAGACTCGGAAAAGGACGCCCCCGGACCGAAAGCCTCACCGTGATATTTGTGCCAACAAAAGAAGGTGACCGCATCAGCAGTCTGAGCTGCCTAAAGCTGTCAGACGGTTTAGATCTTCTGTGCCCCGAGTGCATTGTCCAAATCAGACCAAATGAGCGTCTGAACTTAATTGCTGTGGATGTAAGAAATGGATTCACCACAAGAGCACTGCTGAAATGCACACGGCTCTGCGGACTTCCCGTGAAGGTGTACGAGGGCCTTGCAGGTCCCAAAGTCGAAGGTGTGATCAAGAACGTAGACGTAGCACTTCCTGAAACAAAAATTGCTGGACGACTGCTGTCTGATACGGAGGTAGCTCGAGTACGTCGTTTCGGCTCCTCTGAGAGCGTATGGATCACCTTTCGCGGAAGCAAGCTTCCAAGCAGACATGTACGTAGTTCAACTACTCTACTCAAGTTACAGTAGTTTAACTACTTTTCCGGGTAGTTCAGTAACTTTCAATTACATTTTCCTTTCGGTAATTAGTAGTTTACTTTAATTACTTCTTCTGAGTAACTTCTACTCAAATTACAAATTAATTTCGAATTTTAGTGGTAGTTTTGCCTATCAACAAACATTCCTGCCCAAAAGAGATAAGATGTTGGAAGATCAGCTGATATTTGCAAAGTGGGGGAAGCATGTGGCGTAGGAAAGGACGGGGGGGGGGAGAAGATGGGTTGGAGAGTCCAAAACCCCCAAAATCCCCCCCCCCCTCTCTGCAACAACACTGCTACGAAGTGTGAGGAGCGAACAGGCACGACGCAAGAGAGGCCGAGTAACTGCGGGATGAGCGCCGAAGACTGGCGTTTCTTTGTGTCCCGAAGCTCTAGGAGACTTGACCCATTCAAGGAAAGGGCTGGTTCCCGCTTCTCCCCAACGTAGAAACTCTTGCCCACTACAGGTGGTGCACACACTGCATCCTCACTTGAAAGAGGCAACAAAATGCAGCACCTGCTCTGAAGCTCATCAGATGCTCCCGTAGTTTGTGCTGTACTCGAAAAATCGCGTGCTAAAGGGGAACGCAAAGGGGACCTTTTGCGTTGCCTTTCCTCCCAAGCATTGAATATGCAGATCTTCAAAGATTTGAAGATCGTTCGAGAAACCTTAGTAATTCCACCAACGTTTTTATAAAAAAAAACGATGTTGGGAAGTACTTTAAGTGCATGGTACTTAAAGTACTACTGTTTAGAAAACATGTACTTTAAAGTACATTGTCTGGGTATGTACTTGTACTTTCCAAGGAAAGTAAAACTCCTGACTTCAATGTACATTCCCTGAATTGTAAAACAAAAAAATGGCATATCGTCGTGTGAAAACGCGCTCTTTCAAGACGTCATCTGCTCACTTCTCTGAGTGAAGTAATGGCGGGTATGAGACCGACACAAAGAAGTGGCTTATAGGTTGATCATGCCAAATAGCTCGTCAGCGAGAATAAAACAACTACTCTGTGGCGACTTGACTTTATACAATATTTGCTGCCATTTCCGTAAAAAACAGATGTACGTCCGATTACCTCTGGAGCAATGCATACCAGTTAAAAAAACACTGTATAGGGAATGAAAGGTTATCATGAAAGATTGTGTTAAAAACGCTTGTACTTTTCCTTGGAACATATTGTGCTTATGAAGAAATAGTCAGAGTGCAGGCGAGCTGGTGTAAGTTCAACGTGATTGTAAACCTGAGACTGGGGCATAAAAGAGAACACAACAGAAGGTAGAAAAGAGGAGGCAACGTCTCAATATTGAGACGTTGCCTCCTTTTTTTCTACCTTCTGTTGTGTTATCTTTTATGCCCCAGTCTCAGGTGTACAATCATGTTCATTGTATTTATATACGTTACTTCAAGTACATTGCACTCGGTGTACTTACTACTTTACTTGAAGTACATAACCTCTCATTTAGTTTGTACTTTACTTCAAGTACTTTTCAGATGTACTTTACGCAACACAGTAAACAAGCAAGCACTGTCTAAAAAAATCAAGCTCAGACAGTGCTAAACCTCAAAGTAGAAATGACACATTCGCAATACATCCTTGACCAAGCAAACAAGAAAATACAAAACAATTAGGTACGCAGAAGCAGAACCAGCTATTAAAGCATTTCTGTGAAAAAAAACAAGCCGATTCGTATTTGGCTAGCATAATTTCGCTAACGGATCAAAACCTATGTACTTTCTTTTTACCATAAAAAACATAAAATCAACTTCAAAGTAACTTCAAAAGTAATTCGCTACTTCTTACGGTAATTAGTAATTTTCTCAATTACTTTCCATTTGAGTAGTTTCTACTCTACTAGAATTACTTTTGAGGTCAATACTCAGTAACTGAACTTAATTACTTGTTTTGAGTGACTTGTACATGTCTGCTTCCAAGCCATGTTCTTCTTGGGCGAGTCCGGCCTTCAGTGATGGAATTCCACCACCGACCGACTCAATGCTACCGGTGTGGAGGCTTCGGACACTACGCTGTGACGTGCAAGCGTTCCGTTGCCTGCAGCCGCTGCGGTGAGGAGCATCCAACAATTGACGAAAAACAAAACAGAAATGCACCTCTATGACTATCAAATATGTGAACTGCGGAAAACAGCATGAGGTAACATCCCCAAACTGCCAGAAATGGAAGAATGAACGAGACATTCTTCACTACTCGAAGGTGAACACTGTCGATCTCCGGACTGCACGAGCAGCTATACAGAACCCCAAAAGTAATCCCACGCAGGACGGCGCTTCGACCCCTTGCAAAAGAGCTCTGGAGACAGTGACTACAAAGAAACACATCGTGCCCGAGAAAATCTCTGTTCCGGAAGCTAAAGGAGTTGTTCCAGCATCTTGCGCTTCAGCATCCGCCTCAGCATCCGTCACCGGCACTTGCATATTCAATGATAGCAATAGGACTTCAACAGTCGCCTCGCACTCTACCAAAGTTCCTTCCACAAAAGCAGGCTGTTGCAACCAGCTACGACCGCAAAACGGAGAAAATGGACTGCGATACTCACCAAGGCACATCCGCCTTTCTAGGAGAACATTTGCAATCTCAAGCCTCCAACAACGAATGTCACAAATCCAAAGCCATCTTCGTTACCGACTCCAGATGTGGACTGGCTGTCCATTATCAAAACCGCTGCACATATGGCATGCTCTTTTCTCACACCCCTACAAACACCATGGACATGTGGTCTACAATGGGTGATCCAATTCGTCATTGACCAGTTGGACCGCTATTTCACCAAACAACAGTGAGCCACAACGGAAGATGTCGAAAGCCCCAAAGTAGAAAACCTAAACTACCCACTGTGCTCCAATGGAACGTACGTGGCCTTAGATCTCGTCTTCCTGACCTACGCCAGTACCTTCTAGCAAACAAAATAGACATTCTGGCCCTTCAAGAGCCACGTATTCGTCTTGGAGACTGCAAACTTGCGCCATATGTGATATACCTAAGTGCATCAAAACGAAACGACGGCCAGTCTCGGGCGGCACTATTTGTCCGGGCAAGCATTTATCAAGAACCCCTAGACCTATCCTCAATCGCAAAAGGAGCAGCGGAATACGTCGGTGTGACAGTTCGCTCTAGAGGAGAACTCTTCTCTATCATTAGTGTCTACGTTCCTCCAAACGTCTGCTGGGATCCCGAAGAGCTACGAGAGATAGAACATGTCTCTAGGGGCACCTTGTTATCTGTGGAGATTTTAATGCCCATAACGAGCTATGGGGAGACAGGCAGACTACACGACGAGGAATTCAGCTGGAGATTGTAGCATCGTCCTTACACCTTCAAGCGCTGAATGACGGAACTGAAACTTTTGTAAGACCGGGGGTTACACAGAGTGTCTTGGATCTCTCTTTTGTTTCACCGAATATAACAGCAGAGTGGAATGCTCAACCCGACACATGGGGAAGCGACCATGTTCCCATAATAGTCACTTCACCAAGACCTCCGACGCCAATGTACAAAGAGGTACGCGTCACCAATTGGGATGCATTTAGGGCTCAGATGGGAGGACATGTGGTTAACCTTGCAGAAGACCCATCCTCTGCAATCGCTCACGCTGTATCCCTGGCTACGAAAACGATCCGTGTTCCTATCAGCCGTCCTAGTCCCGACCTCACGTACCTCAAACTGCGGGCGGCCCGGAGGAGAGCCCAGCGGCGAGCTCGCAGAACGAGCGATTCCGCAGATTGGATAAAGCACAGACAACTTGATGCGGCTTTCCGCCGGCACACATCCCGGCTCCAACGGTACCAATGGGACCAACTTTGCTCTTCCCTTGGACTAGCGTCAGGTATTTCACGTGCATGGAAGATGGCCCAGACACTATCATCGAGAAAAATGCCAACTCATCCAATCGCAGGTCTAGCAATTGCTATTGGCCATACAATGCAGGAGACGGCTGAACTACTTGCTGATGCCTTCGCGACACCCATTCCACTACCTCCAGGTTACCAGAGTGGTAAGGGAATCCAGTGCGAATAGTAGAAGCTGGCCTCCCCTTGCTCTTGATTCAGACTTCACGATCTCAGAGCTTGAATTCGCATTGCGTCGGTGTCGACGCAAAAGTGCTCCAGGACCTGATGGGGTAACTTATCAGGCACTACGAAATCTTGACAGATCACAGTAGCTCGGCCATACTAGAGGCATTTAATGCTATATGGCGCACAGCTAAGATTCCTGAGGCCTGGTTGACATCTACTGTTGTGCCTATACGCAAACCAGGCAACGCCAGCGCAATCACTTGACTCGTACCGTCCCATCTCGCTGACAACCTGCGTAGGAAAGCTCATGGAGCGACTTGTGTAACGTAGGCTAACCTGGTATATGGAGACTATAGGTGCGCTGCCTGATGAACTTTGTGGATTTCGCGCTAAACGCTGCACCGCCGATGCAATTGGCGACCTAGCATCCACTTTAGAGGAGGCACGAGCATCTCACCAGACAGTGTATTGTGTGTTCCTAGATATACACAAGGCATTTGACGCTCTACCACATGCAACAATTCTCCAGCGGCTACGACATTTCGGCATTACAGGAAGATTGTACAGCTACGTGTGCGCCTTCCTTACAGAAAGATCCTTTTTCGTACGAGTTCCTGGCGCCGTCAGCAGCCGTCGTTCGATGACACAAGCGTGTTCCCCAGGGCAGTGTTTTAAGTCCATTCCTCTTTAACCTTGCTATGGCCGCCCTTCCGTTTTCTCTGAAAACATTGCCCAAGTCTCCTGCAGCTCTGCACATTGCGATATACGCTGACGATGCAGCACTCTGGTGCGTCGGTCCTTCAAGGGCTTCAAATAGTATCGGCTCACAGCTGCAAAGAGCACTTGACGAGGTTGTGAAGACCACAGAAGACCTCGGACTCACTCTCTCTGTCACAAAAACCGCGTTTCTATGCTACCGTCCCAACGGAACACCCAGCCGACCCGTAGCTAATGCTCCGAAGATAGGTAACACTCCTCTTCAGCATGTTACGACTCAACGATACCTGGGCGTCCTGATCGACAACCACGATGACCTGGCGCCCGGAAGCAAAGCGACTACTCATCCAGTGTCGTCAGCTGATGGGCGTTCTTCGCTGCTTCCGACGAAGGAACTCGGGCCTCTCTGCACAGGGCCTTCTAGCTCTGTACCGTGGACTCATCCTCTCAAGAATACTCTACGCTGTACCACTTCTTAACCTTGGCAGGCCCCAGATACAGCAGTTGGAGCAATTTCATTGATGAGCGCTGCGACTGTGTCTTGGGCTTCCACGATTCTCTGCAAATGTAGCGACGCTCGTTGAGGCAAGAGAAGACCCGATCTCGCTTCACAAAAGAAAACGAGCAATGCGCCATCTAGCGCGACTCCAAGACGCCTCGTCGGCAACATCTCTTCTATCCAAACTCCGCTCACGGCCACTATCCTGCCTTGGAACTGTCACAATAGAATTCGAGGATCAGATCGGACCACGCAAAAGGCGATTCCCACCGACACCACCCCATGCAACCTTACCACCGTTGAATGTGACCGGTACTCTACCGTTCTTCCAGCGAAATTCATCTGTCGCTCCCGTCGTAGCTCGTTCCCTCACTATGGATCACCTTGATAGATGGTATAATGGCTGACTATATGTCTTCTCTGATGGGTCGACTAAGCCCGAAACAGCAACATCTACAGCGGCATTTCTGATCCCGTCCATGGCGGTGCAGCAAGCTGGCAGGCTTAACTTTCATACAACGTCAACAACTGCGGAACTAGTAGCTATCTGCAAGGCTCTGGAGGCACTGCTTGTACTTGAGCCTCGAGCGGCAGTTATACTGACAGATTCCAGAAGTGCCCTTTGTCATCGTGGAAACCTGGAAGATGCTCCACCTTTCGCCAAGGAAGCCGCTCATGTGGCCCGCAAAGTTGAAGCCAAGGGATGTAGGCTGGCATTTCAATGGATTCCATCTCACTGTGGCACCAAAGGCAACGAGCAGGTGGACTCTCTGGCGGCTAAGGCTCATGGCCAGGAGACCCCAGAATAGTTCATCCCCCGATTCAGTGAGGCCAGGCGTCTTGTCCATCTGATCACAAGAATGAGACATCCTCATGACGGTGTCGCCTCTGGCAATGCTCATCCTTCCCTACCGGAGTCGAAACTCAGCCGAAAGGAGTCTAGCCTTCTGCATCGCCTGACAGCGGGCTGCCCGTTTACGGCAAAAACGTTGCACAAGATTTCACGCAAAAATAGTCCGAACTGCGACAGCTGCGGGACCCTAGAGGACACCGAAAACGTGCTATGGTCGTGTCCAAAATACGGCAGCACTCGAAATGGGCTTCACACTGCCCTGCAAACATCCCGCACGTCGGTGACAACGCCCCGCCAACTGATGTTCCCGAACGGGGGCAAGCACCTCGCAGAACACACTTTTCGAGCACTTTTAGAGTTCCTGGAAGCTAGTGGCCTCGAAACTCAGCTGTGACGCCATTGCATTCCGCCACAGAGCTGTGACGCGATTGCTTTCCGCCACAGTTTAGTACTTTTTGCTGCAGATACTTCTATAGAGAACCTGAATTCCTCTTCCAGTGTGAGCATGTGTAGTTTACAACGCGGATGAAACTATACGCCACCCGACTTTTATGCCGCCTGGTGTGACACTTCGTGTCTCCATTACAGACATGTACAAGTTACTCAAAAAAAGTAATTAAGTTATGCTACTGAGTATTCACATCAAAAGTAATTTAAGTAGAGTAGAAATTACTCAAATGGAAAGGAATTGAGAAAATTACTAATTACCGTAAAAAAAGTAGCGAACTACTTATTAAGTTACTTTTATATGTTTTTTTATGGTAAAAAGAAAGTACAGAGGTTTTGATCCCATTAGCGAAATTGTGCTAGCCAAATATGAATCGGCTTGTTTTTTTCACAGAAATGCTTTAATAGCTGGTTCTGCTTCTGCGTGCCTAATTGTTTAGTACTTTCTTGTTTGCTTGGTCAATGATGTATTGCGAATGTGTCATTTGTACTTTGAGGTGTAGCACTGTCTGACCTTGATTTTTAGACAGTGTGTGCTTGTTTACAGCGTTGCGTAAAGTACATCTAAAAGTACTTGAAGTAATGTAGAAAGTAAATGAGACGTTATGTACTTCAAGTAAAGTAGTAGTACATCGGGTGCAATGTACTTGAAGTACATTGCACCCGGTGTACTTGAAGTAACGTATATAAATACAATATATTTCAAGATAAAGTACACGCACTTTTAACACAATCTTTCATGATGCCCTTTCATTCCCTATACAGTGTCTTTTGAACTGGTATGCATTCCTCCAGGGGTAATCGGAGGTGCATTAGTTTTTTACGGAAATGCCAGCAAATATTGTATATGGTCAAGTCGTGGCAGAGTAGTTGTTTTACTCTCACTCACGAGGTATTTGACACAATGAACTTAAAGGCACTTATTTCCATCGGTCTTGCAGTCGCCATTACTTTACTCAGAGAATTGACCAGATGATGGCTCGAAAGAACGCGTTTTCACACGACGATACCGCCATATGTTTTTCGAATTCGGGGAATGTACATTAAAGCGGAAAGTTTTACTTTCCAAGGAAAATACAAGTACATATTCAGTAAATTTACTTCAAGTAAAGTACAATTTTTCTGAACAGTAGTACTTTAAGTGCCATGTACATAGAGTACTTCCCAACACTGCTTGTTTATTATTTTTTATATAAAACGTTGAGGGAATCACTACAGGTTTCTCGAACGATCTATGGATCTTTGAAGATCTGCATATTCTGAGTTTTGGGAGGAAAGGCAACGCAAAAAGGTCCCCTTTGCGTTGCCCTTTAGCACGCGATTCTTCGAGTACAGCACAAACTACGGGAGCACCAGATGAGTTTCAGAGCAGGTGCTGCATTTTGTTGCCTCCTTTGAGTGAGGATGCAGTGTGTGCACCTTCTGTAGTGGGCGATAGTTTCTACGTCGGAGAGAAGCGGGGACAAGCCCTTTCTTCAAAAGGGTCTATTCTCCTTGAACTTCGGGACACAGAGAAACACCAGCCTTAGGCGCAAATTCCGCAGTTATTCGGCCTCTCTTGCGTCGTGTCTGTTCGCTCCCCGCGCCTCGTAGCAGTGTTGTTGCAGGGGGGGGAGCTTGGGGCTTTTGAAAATTTTGGGGGGTTTCACACTCTTCGAACCATTTTCCCGACCCCCCCTCTTTTTCCTACGCCACATGCTTCCCCCTTTTTGCAAATATCAGCTGATCTTCGAACATCTTATCTCCTTTGTGCAGGAATGTTTGTTGATAGGCAAAACAACCACTAAAATTCAAAAGTAATTTGTAACTTCAGTAGAAGTTATTTAAAAAGTAATTAAAGTAAACTACCAATTACAGAAATAAAAATCTAATTGAAAGTTACTAAACTACTCAGAAAAGTAGTTAACCTACAGTAACTTGAGTAGAGTACTACGTACAAGTCTGGCTGTCAAAACATTTGATCCGGTGTATCCGAACTCACACCGCACATTCTAATTTTTTTTAACGTGGTCTTAGGCATCCCCCTTCCCTCCAATTCTGCAACTAACTATTTGAATATCTTAATATGCCGCCACTATTAAAATCAACCTTCCCCTTCTCCTCCCTCTTCTTTCACTCCTCTCTCCCCAGCCCGTGCGAGTCTTTCCCCCATTATTGGTGGAAAATATTTACGCACTGGCTTTTCCCATTTTTACGATTTGTCATTACAACAACAACAACAACAACAACAACGGAATTGGAAGACACTGCAATAACATTGCAATAACTCTGATAACATTTTGCACTTTCGCTGGTTATTCGTGCAGCCTATTACCGAACAAAGGTGTCCCGATGACCAGGGTATTGTCGTCCTTGAATGCGATAGCGCTAATTAAATCTGAAAATAAAGTAATAGAAGAATCGCGAAGAAAACAAGCGAACTTGGACCAACACAGGCGTCCCAAGCGTTCATACGGGTCTTCCGCTCGCTCCTAACTAACCAGCAAGGAGGAAAGCGCCGGTAGCCCTTCCCCCTTTTCTTTCTTTCCCTCTTTCAGTAAAACGGTCTACACACCAATCCAGTGTTTCCAAAGAAGCCCGCTTTGCCCACATCAGGTGTGGGCACTGCGCGTCTGCAGAAACCTAATTCGGGAGGAGTGAAGCGTATGCGCATGCGCACTACCGACAAGAGTGTCGAACCAAAATTTTTATCGGTTCGGTTCGGGTTCTGGTTCACGGCTTTCGGTTCAGTTCCGGGGAGCAAAATAAGAATTCAAACCGGCTTGAACCGGTTTGAACCGCTAACTTGAGAATATATTTTCTGCGTTGTTTTGACGTGTTTACGTCGTGAAACGATTAACTATATAGTTTTTTCTACTGCCCGTACAAGTTTTTTTTTTCAGGTACCAAAAATACGAAATTCCGTTATTTCATTTTGACGCAACAGAACAAGAAAAATACATTAACATTAAAAATCTCGTGTTTATACAACTCAACATACCTTTTTTAGCGGAGTCACATATATTTTACCTGAATCAGAATGTTTAAATGACAGCAAAATGTGGAGCTTTTTGGTAGTACATACTTGTAAAGAGATTAGCTTGAACTTTGGAATCGTACTGTCCTCTCCTGTCCTTTCTTTCTGCGTGTTTATGTATAGTTCTAAAGTTCAAGCTGGTCTACTTCCAAGTATCAAAATGTTGTCGTGAAGTGTGGTAGGTCGCATAAAATGCCCGTGATTGGTACAACTTTGCGTCGATTTCTTAATAGTTCAATCGTGGTTGTGCCCTTCGACAAAGGAATTAATTACAGTGCATAAGATTATAAAATGGGCACCTCATGGCCATATACATCATAAACTATGGTTTACAAAATGCGTTTCACAATATATATATGATGACGCAACTGAGCTAAAATCAATAAAATTTTCAGAATGTCACGAATGTTTTAGGACAAGCCCTTTCAGTTTACCATTCAAAGAAACACTGAGCGGCAATCACAATGATTGTTCTTCTAACCAAACATTGTTTCAACTGAGCACCGTGATGCAGGCGACGAATCATGCAGAAAGAGGTGATCGAAACTGTTCACTCTAATGTAAAAGCCCGTTTGTACTGAGACCGAATATGGCCTAAAATAGCGCTTGCCAAAGTGAACATTTTCTTGTACAGTAAGACTGGCATAGTCTGGCTGTTGAGGTTTGTTCTTGACAAGATGCCGGTAAATTCAATTTGCAAATAAGCATCACCCTTGCTAATTTATGTTTTTTTACATAAAACGAAGTAATATTTAATGATCTACTCGGCTTGGCAGCTAGTTAATTGGACACTTCCTGACGGTTTGCGGGTGTAATCGTCATAGCGCCTGTGTACTTTGCTTTTGTCCAGCCCACAGACACATAAAAGTAACGTTCACTCCATAAAAGAGGCAATAACAAACTTTTATATGTTTGGGAAGTTATATGTGTCAGGAACACATAGTTATTTTAAGCAGCTTCAAAAACAGAAATTTGTGTTAGGCTCTCCCAAATCATTTACAACGAGCCTATCGAGGAGAAAAACGCCGGAAAAGATTGGAAGAGCATCTTTCAGATAATTTGCGGGGGCCATTACTTATTATGTATACCTTTAAGGAGGTCTTTTAAATTAATTGAGGATTTAAATTATCACTGAGGATTTAAATTATCAAATCCTCAGTGAGTAATTTTTTAAAAAAATTTTTTCATCAATTATTAAATTCACGTAACCACTTGAGGCCGACACGGAAGGACGATACTCGAAAATACGCCCGCTGTTTTGTCTGCGGAAACGCGTTTTTTTGTTCGCTGCTTGGCAGTGTGAAACACTAAGTTGCAGGGTATGCTAAAAATTACTTTGTGCTCGCATGATAGATTGCAACGCAAATACACGAAATGTGCAGAAAGAGAGAGAATAAATGGTATTTTCTGAATAATCCCGTACACAACGCCTCACTGCAAAAAGAAATGCATAAAGATGCATGCAATGATATTCCTAATTATATATTAATAGCGTAAATGACAGACAAAAATTCTTAAAACACTAATATAAATCATATTATATCAGCTTGCATGAACTCGAAACTTCGCGAAATACTGCCTCAGGAAGCTGATGTTATTTTGGGTTTTACGTGCACTTGTTTTGGGCCCTCAATTCACAACGCTGCGCTTTATGAGTCATTCTCTCTTACATTTCAATAGGCTGCCGTATATCATCGCGAGTCTGCTACAAATACTGTACAACTTTGCAATTTGGACATCTATTGCTGGTGTTGCGAACATCGCATTTTACCAGAAAGCTGAACTGCTTAACATTGTATGCACGTGACGTCATCACACTATATGCTGGTGATTACTGCGATTTGTTCTTGCTGAAAAAATCAAATCCAGTGGTGCAAAATGCGCGCTGCAGGAGGTTCGCGCTCAGTACAAGCCAAGGATTTGAGAGGCACAAATTGTTCTTAACGTGCAACCCCACCGTGCGTGACGTTTTGGTTCTTTTTTGACGGTTTATAACTTTGTTTCTATGTATCCTACAGTCATAAAGTTAATGTCAAATGAAATAACTGTTTTCCACCTATATTTTAATGTCTCAATATTACAATTACTTGGGGTTGTTAGTGTATTATTCAGATTTTAATAGACCACAGTCTCTAATATTGAAAAAATTATTTCTCTAGTTATAACGTCCCATCGTCCACGATAATTTGCTTAACCGGTCAGTTTGATGTAATGAATCAAAAACTAATCAATGAACTGTACATATAATGTATATTTTAAAATAAAAAACAAGGTTCAAAATGGTATTACTCGATCGTGTTATAAAACGGAATCACGTCAACTAATCAAAATTACGAGGCATTATTATATTACAAAGCATCCTTCGATATTAAATTTTCCACAGATTCCATATCGATATATTACACGTGAAGAATGTTATTAGATACCAAACTTTCCCCATTCAGTTACGGCAAGTTGCAGTTTCTTAATATAAAATACAGATGGCGACACATGTTCAAGAATAGCTTGATGTGCATTTGCCGTCGTGTGCCGCAAGGAATGCCACGTGAAAGACAGAAAAAGCACCGACGGTGTCAGATGGCTGGATGCCCGCAGTGAGCGAGCCAGATATGTAAGAACAACAAGCGCGAGGCTGCGGGGTCACCACAGCTGTTTTTGCGCGCGTATCACTGTGCGTCCGTACACGTGCGTCACGCGATCCATATGAAATGGGCGCCATGAAAGTGATTTCGCCAGTTGGGATTCCGCCACGTATAAAAAACATATATATATTTTTTTTATCAATTGCAGAAATAATTTTTAGCAATCGAACTGTGCTTGTTGGAATGGTTCGACTATATTTTGTTTCACAACCACCTTTGTGGCTTTTACATGGCAATGATATTAAAACAAAACACAAAACATTAAAACGACTCAGTGGCTTTGAGCCAACGCGCTGGTCTGTGAATCCCCGTTTGTCGGGTTCAAACACAGACCGAAGTGCCCAGAACCTGACGGAGGTCAATCTGAGATTTCAGTTGCACGTCAAAAGATCTCGAATTAATCAAAATAAACCCGCGATATTTTTTTTTGTGTGTGTGGGGGTCGTTTGGGGCGTGCAAGATGACCTCCGTTGGGTTGGCTTGTAAAAGCCTGAGATCTGAATATCTCATTCTCTTTACCTTAGATATGGCGCATGCACACCTGTAACGTCAAAACAGTAAAACGTGTTAATTTACAATTAAAAAAGCAACACGAAAGTAAGGTGCGTCACTTTTTATCGGCAACGGTAACGCGCTCCTTTTATTTTGAGTTAACGTTGGTCCGTAATGAAACTTGATAAGATGGTAACTTGGGCGAGTGTGTGATTCATATCCTCAGGTTAACACGCAAGATCAATCACACACACCGTGTGTGTGATTGATCTTGCTCTGTTAACCTTATAAGGTAGGAGGGTAACGCGTTCGTTTTACTTGCAAGTAACGAGCAACGTATTTCGTTCCTTTTTTTTTAACGCCTACAATACTGGTAGAGAACTAATGCCGGAAGAACTCAGAGGGAAGCTTTTAATAGTTTGCTGGAGAACGACCCAGAACAGAAAGGCATCTCGGCAACCTAAAAATACGTGTATAATAATTTCCGCCTTTTTTTTTTCCAGAGAAAACGTTTAACATTTAAAGAAACAAAAATGTATTTCTGTACGAGACAGGCCTTAACAAACAAACAAAAAATTATTCGTATGCAACTTTAAAAAAAGAAAAACATTTTATGGGCGGCGGAATTGATATAATTTTTACTAGAAGTAGGAATCAAACGTCATGACCTGGGCCTGCCTTGGAGCGGTACACCGGTACCGGAAATACAGTTTCTATAAAGTCGTGCGTTAAACGCTTGCGGTCACAGCTGACAAGTAATCAAGTGAAAAGCGGATGGGCAGAAAAGAACATGCATTATCCACTTTTCGTAGAAAACTACCAATTCTACATTGCTCTCGACAATAAGTACGTGTCACGACACATCACTGTGAGTTGAGGTGTCATTTGGCAGGAAATCCCTGCGGATTTCCGCTCTGTGTCCGGCAGGTGGCAACTTCACACCCTGGCAGATGCTCTTAAAACCCAGGTCTGCGCCTGTACCTCCATTCCATGAATTGCTATCGAGTGTACGTGCCACGCGTTAAGCCAGTCACTAAACAAACCGACGAAGAGCGCCGAGAGCGTGGAATGCCACATGTTTCACGTGCAACTACAATTGCCTCGCAATTTTATGATGTACGAGCAATGGGATGCGGCGCAAAGCCCCGCAGGTCTTCTGGTGATACGGGTGATTTTTGTTTCGGCGTGTTTCTCTTGCCGTGAGGTCCCTTGCTTTGGTTTAGATAACAATCTGGACCGAGTAATATTCTCACATTTGATTAAAAAGCCCAGATACACCGCGACTACGCGTACACTTTAGAAGAAGCCCAGGCGTCTACTTTCCCGCACAACACTCGGAGAGCCAGTCACCGTACCTTACGGAGGCAGCTCAGCGAATGACGATGCCGAAACTTACGTTTAGACCAAAAAACGCAGACTGAGTTGTGACATTGAGCAATGCAAGCGTGACGTTTTGCATTGCTTAATGTCACATCTCAGACTGCGTTTTCTTGTCTAAACATATGTTTCGACATCTTCATTCGCTGAGCTGACTCCGTAAGTTGCGGTGATTGGCTCTCCGAGTGTTGTGCCGGAAAGTAGACGCACGGTCTTGTTTAAAAGTTTACGTCCCAATCCGGCAAAAAAAAAATCACGCAGTCCTAAGGTCGTTTTTGATAATAGTTTCCACCGCTTAGAAAAAAAATGCACAAGAAAGGTTCCTTTATCATGTCACTAGTACTCTATAATAAATTTAACTACCTAAATCATCGAGCCTCATAAGGAAGAAAAGAGCGCCCGTACACCTTTTTGTCAATCTATATATAGTATATACACTTCTTTTTAGGACTTAATGCATATATGAACCGAAACTTTCTAAACGTTACGTGAATGTATACTATGCGTTATTTTTTATTGCAAAGTTCCGAATACTTGGAATTCGGGAGTCGAGCTCCGTCTTTATAGAAACGCAGGCCATTCGAGGTAGCGTTAATGTATTATTTTTCTAGTTATCGTTTCCAGATGGACTAAAACACTTCTGGAGATAAAGACCCTTTTAAATAAAGAAAAACAATTCCATGGAGATAATGTGACCGGCCGCGCTGGACATCAAACAGCAAATATTATGTGAAAACAAAAATTATCAAAACTAGTACAGTCATGTCTCGTTAATATGAACCCCGTTAATATAGATACCCCGCTATATGGACACCAGTTTCGGGAACAAACTGGGAAAATACATGCATTTTTGTCCCGTTATTATAGACAACTCACATTATGGACGATTTTTGGCGGGAACGGAGGTGTCCATATTAACGAGACATCACTGTACTAACAAAGAAGAGGTTATTCGAATTGGGCCAAATGTTTTTGTGCCCTTGTAAGGAATTTTTCTATAAACATACACTTATTTCTATCAACCCATTGTAAGAGTTTTCGGGTATTGGTAAATTATAATTTGTAATTAAAATATTGCAACTATTTCTTACCGTTTCGTACAGTCAAGCTTCACAAAATTAAATCAGCAATATGTCACTTGCCTCGGTGAGACGTGGAGCGTTTCAACACCGTATATTCATTTTTGGTTTTCCACTATTCAAATACAGGTCGCCCTCTTTAATGAACAAACTAAAAAATGCGAGCGTAAACAAGATTGCGAAATTTAAGCGAATGTTCAGCAGCATATATTAAAAGTGCCCTAAAGATGTTTTTGAGGTCGCCGAAATGTAGCGATAACTCACTCTGCTGGCTCTAAGCATGCTATAGAAATCCTTAAATTATGACGATGCGCGGCCGATTTCCCTATTAAAAAAGCAATGGAAGATCTAGGGGTGGAACTTTTCCTCTGTTGGCAGGAAAAGTGTGTCAACTTTTCTCTCTTCTTAGGAGGGCAAATTTCCTCCCCATTTTGTAGGAGCACCGTTCCTCCCTTTCTAAATGCACATAGGGGACACGTGGCTTCCTCCTTTCAGAGAGGAAGTACTACTCCCTTTTTTTTAGAGTGTTGAAAGTGAAAGCACGTCGAGCGGCGGTGAGACATTGCACGTTGAGATCTCCACGTCATACATGCGTCGCCTCTCATTAACCCTATTTTTCCTGTGGCGTAGCAAAGAGAATTCTCACAGAGCCGTTTCTACCGAGAGAGTTTGGCCAATGGGCGGAGCTTGTTGCCAGCTAGAACCAGCGGATTTCGGGATAACACAAGATGGTGTTACATCTTTCTTTTCTTTATTTCTGCGAAATCGCATACAGTTCGTATGAGTCAGAGCCCCAAAATGGCGGACGGAAGTAGTCATCTTAGTGTAGTCAGACTACGCTGCTGTAATTGCCAGACTGTCAAAACATCCGTAAGAAGGCCAAACTCTCTTAGTATAAACGGCTCTGAATTCTCACACAGACCATTCACCGTCAGCACGGCACAACTGATCTCGGCGGTGTCAAAAATAGGACTCGTGCTGCGAGTCGCCGTCCGTGCTAACAGCAACAACAAATGCTCTGGCTTGTGGAATTTTGTGCTGGTGTCACCCCTCGTTGAAGCCATTGAAAATAAATCTAACGAAACATGTCCTGTCAAGTTTATTTACACAAATATGAAAATATCAAGATATTTAGTACTCCCATAAGGGTTTTAAGTTATGACAGGAGACACCTCTAGTGCGTACAACCATTCGTTTTGTGGCTTTAATCTTGTACGTAATTTTAATTTCAAAATTTCCTCAAAATTCGCTCAAATCCGTCACACTGTTCATATTTCTGGATTTTATTAAAAACATCCAGCGCTCTCAGGGGAAAGTCCAAGGAGGTCGTACGACATTCATTACGTCTTCATAATGAACCTAAAATAAATGAACACTACCGTGCATTCGTGATACTTAGGTTCGTGTTGCGAAACTCTCCCATTATACGACAAGCGGGTGAATCTCTCTTACCATGGCTGCTAGTGTACATTGTGAGGTGAAGCGGGGCACAGACCTAAACCACTGTGTAAGATATACATGGTGTTCTCAAAATAATTTACAGGCTTCTTCTCCGCAAAAATGAACTACGCATCGTGGAACGCTCATTCTCAGCCAAAATGAAGCGCTAGCGGTCCGAAACAGACGCCAAAGTTTCAGCACTAACCGTCATTTATTCAGAAGTTATAAGTTTTTATGTTTTGTTTTTTTACTTTCAATGAAAAAATGGCGGCCGACCAGGTTCTTTAATATATGGAGCTCTATGGCGCCAGAAGCTGAAAACGGGCGAAAACGGGCCCCATTTTCCCAATGAACAGTTGAAAAAATCACTTATAACTTTTGAATAACATAACGTTCTGAACTTTGGCATCTGGTTCGGACAGCTAGAGCTAAATTTGTCCACTAGCTGTCCGTCCGTAATTCAGTCGGGCCACTTTGGTCACTATCATCATCTGAGGAATGGCATATATATGTCGTACTAATGACGGGCTCGTGCTTATTGAATATGGAAGACGTTCAAGATGCTCCGAAACAGATTATGCGAGGCCTATGCATTCGAGACGTTAGTACGATGCGACGCAGAAATCGGATAAGGAATATTCCCTGACGGCCATAGCTGTGTGCGCCACTGAGGAGCGCGTGCTGATGGCGACCTTCCGCAGTTCTCTTGCAACGTGCATTCTACACCGTCAAGATTGCCGGTCTTTGCAGCCTATTAATATGAGCTCGTTCTGAGCGATTCCCTGATTAGTTTCGTCCGCTCATCGGGGGTCGCCTGCTTCCTCCCCCTACCCTTCCCATAATCCCCTTCCCCCGTCACGATTGGATGACTTCATCAAGAGATCGTGATGTATCCATTCCTTTAATAAATACGTTTTCTCACTCACCCATTCGCTCTAAAGAGCGCCCTCAAATATGGCGTCCAGTGAATATACCCCTATACAAGAGCTGCGTAAGCGTTCATTTCTAACTCGGGTCCAGTCAGTCTGTTGGCGGCACAAATTCGACTCTAAACCTTGATTATAACATTTTATCACGGCGTCAAAGTCCATGGGTTTGTGCTACGTTCTTACCGCTTGCATATCTGCAGTGTTGTGAAAAATACTCAACAAAAGCATTTAGGATAAGATAATAAATACCCATTTGAAAATGTATTTAGAGTAGTAGTTAAGTTACTTTTATTACGATCATACTAAAAAAAATACCTAAGACTAGGAACAAAAAAAGGGACAAACACAACACCGTCTCAAAAAGTTTGAGACGGTGTTATGTTCCCCCCCCCCTTTTTGTTCCTTGTCTCAAGGTTGTTTTTTTTTTCACTATGATCGTTTACCAGCTCGTTTGCGCATTAACCCTTATTTCAGTTTTACTACGAACTATCTTGAGTACAGTAAAAATACTTTGAAAGGCAATTCAATTATAGTCCAAGATACTGGCAAGTATGTTACACGATGGTAATAAAATTAAAAAAAGGGGTGCTCTACTTGTGATGACTTCGCTGAAATTCACATTCTTCTGTAATCTCTATGACTTTCAAGAAGCGACTTAGCTGCTGCAATCGAAGTTTACTTTGAAATCATTCGGGATATACAACATAATAGGTACCGAAATATTTCAGGAACAAGGAGGACTCACGTACTGTAGGCATGGCAACTGGCCTGCTTTAGTTTGGCGGTAGGCTCGGCTCATGACGCATTCCTCAATAAGTTCGTAATATGCGTTGTCGCGGTTCGGCGGACTTGACACATAGTCCGGAATCGCATATCTCTAACAGTCGAACAAGAAATGATCAGGTAGCCAGACTTCATGATGAGTAGCAAGTGAATGGCAAACGTGCACGCACAGGAGAAACATCGGCTAGGGGACAGCAGCCCATGTCGCTGATCAACAACCAAGAGCGAGTATTTTGTGTCCCCGGCAAAGGGCGAGAGGAGTGCGGCTGTACCTTCAAACTATTAAACAATATATTAAGAAGGTCAGGAGGAAAACACAAGTAACACGAGATACGCAACCGCTTTCAATCCCTGGCTCTACCTGGCGGAAAACTGGGTTGGAGGGTTATGCGAAGGAAACATTGTGCGCATTCGGAAGGAGATAAAATAAAGGCCTTTGAACGAGCTTGGGTTCCAAAGTTAAGTCACAATAGGCACACAAGAGGCTTTGGGAAGCCCAATCTAGGTCCCAGTAACTCTATAAAACCTGCAGGATGCAGCTTCCTTGGCCGAGGGACTGTTCGCGCTCACTTGAAAACGTGCTCGCGCATTTTCATTCCAGAAACCGCTGAGCCGGCAATTTCCGAAAATGGTTCATTGTGACCGTAACAAGCGTTGGCGTCACTATCTTCCAGTGCCGGGACCACTCTAGCTTCAGACAAAAGGTGTAAATTCCCGATGACGTCACCAGCACTTTGCTAGCTCCAAGCGCCACGTGACATTCAAAGACAACTCTGTTGTGTCGAGCTTGCAACCTTCTTGTTTTGGGTTCCTATTCTGTTTCTGTTGTTATATTGTTACATCACGTGTACCTACGTCATCATCGACGTGAAATTAAAAAAAATGTCTGCTCAGAACTGGGGAAATCACTGGGAGACTACTGCATCATTACTGGAGGGCTCGGTTCGGTAATCGTTGGCCGTCTCGTTTGGCCGATACAACAGAGTGGCGACGAGAGCAGAGCAGCTGCAATGATTTTCGCGGGGTTTACGCCCTTTCCCGTATTTCTACAAACGCACGGGAAGCCGCCGATTCCTTGGTCCCAGTGGAAGAACCTGAGGCCAGATTCACGAAGAGCTCCTTCAACTGCGACAGAAGTTCGTAACTTAAGAACATCGTAAGAAGAGGAGAAATTGGTATTCATGAACGTGTTCTTAAAGGCCGACGACCATTTCGCTCTTTCCACTTTTCCCTCGTTTCCTCCTCTCACTCTTTCTGCCCTTTCCACCATTGCCTGTGACCTCCTCCCCCCCCCCCTCCCCTCGTCCCGTACCCCTGCTCCGCTAAGCCCACGGCGACTAATGGTGAATTCCACGGGTCGCTTTGGACTGCGCCGGGAACGACTTTTCTGGAGTGCGCGCTCGCGCCTGTTTCACGGGCGATCGGGATCGAGATGGACGTGTTTCACTCGTTGTTTAGGATCAGCTCACACTCCAGATCTCGATCCAGATCTTAGAAAGGTCGCTCCGCCGATTTCGGCGGATTTGACCGGAAGCCAGCCTGACCAGCCCTCGGCGCGCACACTTGACTTCCTTTGTCGCCAGGCCTCTCGCATCTAGCCTCGGAAGAATTCGTAATGGCCGCTCGTGAAGTGCCGCCCGCTTTACTGCTGCTGCTGCTGCTTGATGACAGTTCGTTGTCAAGTTGCTCAAGCAGCTCCTCCAGCAGCATCGGCTCGAGTAACTGCGACGACGAGGATTGCTTCTATGTCCCGCATGAATTCAACTGCCTTTTCGGACCTCCGCAGAACAGGCTGAAAATCGTGCCGTACTTGGACACCGTTCACGGGTGTTCCGATGAAGAAGCAAGTGGCTACGCTGATGCATATCGCTTACCGACACGCATCTTTCACATTATGATTAACTTCGCTCGTGCGTTGAACACGTGTTGTTAGCGCCGCGATAGCGAAAACATGTGCTTCGAGATCCGGGACCATGCATGGGAACGAAATTCCCGAGAAGGTGACTGACGGGAAGGCATCTGCCGATCCCCGAGGAGTGTTCATGTTCCAATAGGGGATCCGGAGGCGGAGCGACTCCGTTCGGATCGCGTGCTACATCTCGGATCTGATCTACTAATCCTGGGGCGCTCCAAAATGGCCAGTGGAATTCACCATAAGCCTTAATCTCCTACTAGGAAAAAAGAAGGGATTACAATGTAAAAGAGCAACCTCAACATGATTGACAAGCTGTATTGAGTCCTTGAGTTACAATGCCGTTAGCGTCAATGCAGGTTTTTAGTTAGCGTGCCCTGTACTTGTATTTCCTTATATGTTCCCCTTCCAATTTTTCTAATTTCTTTTTCGGGGGAGAGAAAAGGGGAGGAGAAACAATGTTAAGTACGATTGGAAGACTCTTTTTTAACGCTTCATTGCGTTTTATTGTGGTGATATCAACGACTTTGAAAAATATCGTCGGCGTATGCGCAGCCCCACGCCGACGCTGGTTCGAAAATTGTGAGTCTGAAAACACGTGATTCCGTGTTCGAGCGAAATTAGCAACTGCCTCCCGAGCAGTTGAGTTACATCCTGCTTCCTAGATGCAGTGGCCTGTGGGTGAACGGAGGGATTACTCTCGGCCCCAGCTACCTGATAGGCATATCCGGTATGGACGACGAAACAAAATGATAAAACATTTCAACCTGTAAAAAGAGAAAAAATAATAGTAAGGGGGTGACAAAGCGAGAATGGGTGACGGTTACGCTTATATTCTAAATGTATTCTATTTCCGAGGCGACGGAAAGACAGTGCTTTCGATCATACGGGAGGTCACAATATTTCAAGATGGCGACGCCCTTGTGAAATAGGTCTATAGACTAGTGTCACTACAGAATGTGGCTTACCTGCAGCTTATCATTCCCCCCAAAATTCGTATAAAGAAGCTTCTTCACTCTTCTTTCTTTGTAGTACTCATTTTTTTATACCGATGCATTTCGATTCAGGCTTCCGACAGGGGCAGCAGTTATTTTTAAAAAAAATGACGTTCCCCATCTCAGCGTTTACAAGATGTCGGTTAATTCACGTTGATTAAAATATTGCGCTGACAGAAGAAGCACCCAGAGAAGATGTATCGCGCTGTACGAGAGGCAAACTTAGTTCTCCTATCCTGGTCATGGACTTTAGTCCTGGAAGGTTCCTTCGCTAATGCTCCAACCCACAGATTGAGACGTGTCCATTGTGGGGGCACCCTTTTTCTGGCTTATCTCCGTTCACGTGCTCGTACAATGAATCACCCCACCATCGGAACAGCGCGCGCGGACTCATGCCCGAATTTTCTAGTCCCCTCTTTCAATCCTTCGGTTCCCTCGCTGGAAGACGTGAGAGGAGGAAACCCTTGCAGAATATTGGGTGTGGTAGGAGGAAAGCGACGCTCTCGTACAAAAAAATTTGAACTTTTCGGTGTCCTGCAAATCTTCCGATCAACGCGAGAGTGGGCTTTTGCTATGGCGACGGCGTCTTCGGCAACACGAACAACCAGTCGGAGAGCTCGCCACGATTCCAACCACGTGGAGTTTGAATTAGAAATGCAGGCGGCCTTTCCGCCAACGCTGCACTCTAAGAAAAATTTAGTCTATGGACTACCTTTGGTATGGTAAAAAGTGGTCACAAATATAATGACCCCAAGGGTAAAAATGACGACCCCAAATGAAGTCAAAAAGCATGTAGTCAAATTTGACTACCCCTAAAGCAACGTGGCTCACGGTTAGCGATGCTCAAATTACCCGGTAAGGCCTAGCGAACAGCGCGGGTTTACGGCCGAGTGAGTATAGAGCTCATACGCTATTTGACGTCTTCAAAGCGCCATCAGAGACACAAAACATCCGTCCCCAAACACCAGTACCGTACCTGTAAGCGGTAAGGACGGCAGTGTGTGCCGGAATTGCCGCGATTGCCTACGACGGCATCCTGCTAGAATGACTATTTTTACCGCCAATAAAAAACGCAAACAAAAATCGTTACGCGAGGAATGGGCATGTTGACTTTACTGAACACAGCGTATGGTTGTCATGTGCGGCTGTGAATCGGTGGGCACCTTCGTCGACACCGACGAGAGGGGTTCAGCTCGCTTCAACGCCACTGCTATTTCATTTTCGATATATTTTTATTTAACCTACCTCTATCGGCGCGGTTATCCCTTCGTGTGCTTGTGTGCCTGCACTTCGCAGCTTTTGGACACAGAACGAGTATTTAAATGGCTGAGTATCACAATTATCACGATTGTTAATCTAACTGCGGGGTAAAGACACCAGTGGGCCGCATGCCAGCTGTTCGTAAATCAATAGATACATGACTGCTCAAGGTTTAGCTACTTAAATCGGGTGTCAGCTTGCGCCACTTATAGAAAGGGTAGCAGTAACCTCGAGATGGCGCTAAAAAATTCTTCTATTTTAGATTAAGGGACAACCACTCATACATCAGCAGATACACAGCACAGACACCAACCAACATAGCGAACACTGTTACAGGCACATACATGTCAGCAGTACAATAAGGCACAAACAACTCCAACACAACATCAACGCGACTCTCTACTCTCACGACCCTACCGACCCGATTCGTTCTCCATTTCCTGACAATGACTAGGCGAGTGAGTGCCACTGTTTACATGATGATTACAAAAAGTTTTTGCAATTATTATTGGTATGCAAGTACTTTGTGTATTTAAATTGCCAGGCTAGACAGGTCGCTTGACTTAGCCCTTCGAAGGGCAACATGATATGAAAGTAATCGGCTAAAATAACACCCTGGCATGCTCCCCATCCGTTTTGGGTATATGATTCACGCAGTGATAAGCTTACTCAAGCCATGTTGCCCCAGTCTCGTTCCGTGCGTGTAATAGCAGCACAAGTTACAACAATCTCTGCATTCCTACTCACTAATCGGCTAAAGTAACATAATTTTTAGTTTTGTGTTGTTCAGTTAGGTCGTTTTTTTCTTAAATTCGGTGCTTAAAAATAGGGGACTTCTGCTCTTTTTTTTTCTCCCTACACTGGTTGTAAGCCTCCGCAGGTACCCCAAGTTAATTTTAGCAGGCAAACGCTGGCGGCACGTTTTCCTGTGTTGGGCGAGTAACCAATGAGTCGCCCTAATCTCTCCAACTTTGAAAGCCTTTGAATTAAATATCAAGCACTTACGTAAACAAAACAGTATCGGGATACAATTAGACTTAAAGAAGAAAAAAACTCGCATAGCCGAGGTTTTTTTTATGTACTGCAATCGGAGAACATATACGCCCCTATAAAATTATTTTAAATCTTTCAGTTTTCAGTTGACAAAAAAATGTTGGTACTTTCCGAGCATGGGAACACTTCAAATAAGCAGTGTAGAAAGCTCATAAAATTAGGGCATTACAACCTAAACTCTGGTATATATATATATAAAGTGGCTCTAATGGAGACGAAGTGTTAAGGTGGCAATTGTTTGTATTCTTTTAGTTTCGAAGCCTAATATACAATTTTATATTGCAAATATCTTCCTTTAAAAATAATTTAACATTTTATACAATCTCGTTGGCACTTTTGAAATATTGTGGAAATGAAAATATGAAAAGGAGTTTTCTTCCAGCACTGGAAGTGCCAAACCCCCATAGATGCTTCAAGTGCCAGAGGTTTGGCCATGGCTCTCAGAGCTGCCGTGGAAAGGCCACCTGTGCGAAGTGTAGCGAAACCGACCACGAAGCTGATGCATGTACCAACAACCCACACTGTGTAAACTGCTCAGTACCCCACCCAGCATATTCCAGATCATGGGAGACATGAAAAAACGAGAAAGAGGTCCTCACCTTGAAAGTTTAAGGAAACCTTTCTTACCTTCAATCACGCCGTCGCTTTGCATTCGTGCAGTAAGGCGGCTACGCCCAAGTGGTGCAGTGGGGACCTGCACCACTGAGGTCCAGGGAAGCCCTTGCAGTTTCCAAATCCCAAGCTGAAGATTCAGCTTCCCGGGCACTCTCTCTCTCGGCTGTCCGGTCAACCGACCCTGCCAGTCAGACTACCAGTGCTCCGGCAGGACGGCAGCCTGTCCTTCCTCCAGGAGGAAATGCTCAGGATGCCTGTGAACCCGAGAGTCCGCCGGCAACGGCTGGCTCTCTGTGTGCCTCACAGTCCCCTCCCGGGGAGAGGAGTCCACATTTTCATCCAGACTCTTTGGAAAGAATGTCATCCAAGGAGCGACATGGCTCCCATGCCGCTCCTGTAGCAGCCAAGGGGCAGGAACGGGTGGACCAGGGTGGGAGCTCGCCCAGTACCTCGTCCGCCTCTTCAGCTGGGTCTGGTCGGGGCCGGGGTTTACCACCTCGTGCCTCAAGCCTTCCCAGGCCTGCAGTAAAAACCCCACCTTTTAAGGTAGAGGCGATGGAAAGTTGTCCACTCCTGCACCCGATCAGGATGACATGGAGTGGCAGCTTTCGAAGACCAAGCCCAAAAGCAAAACACCAGTAATCGCACCAAAATGATGTGCCTGATGTGGTTGTTTGTTTGAGAGTGAATCCACTCGTTTCTCTTTTTGCCCTTCTTTTTATATAAGATTTTAATATATTTACAAAATGAGTAAATTTGTTTTTATGCAGTGGAATTGCCGAAGGCCTTTTACGGAATATTGACGATGTTAACCTTTTTATGGACGACCTCCGTCCTACAGCTCTGTCTTTATAAGGGACACACCTTAATGATCATCATGTGTCTGTTTTACGTCATATCCAAGTTTTTAGAAAGGACCGTTACACATCAAACTCATCTAGTGGGGTAGCGGTGATCATCCAAAGTTTAGTTGCTTGTTCTCAGATTCCTCTTTCTACACCCCTTGAGGCTGTAGCAGTACGTCTCTTCTCGGGCCGCCTTATCACCGTTGTTTCCATTTATACTCCATCAAATGTTCCACTGCATATACAGGGTGTCACAAAAGAAAATTTACACGGTATTTTTTACCGCAAAAATAAACTAGGCATCGTCGAATGATCATTTAGTTACTTAGCTCCCTCGCCCGTTTTTACTTTAAAGATATGTTAATGCCCGCCAGTCCTTGTTGGATGGCACTCGCCAGGACTCGTGTGGTGGAGTCCTTGAACGGTTTTCACTGTCATCTAGTCTTTATCTTTTGAACAGCAAAGAGCCTACCTTTTTAGCGCAGCTCACAACTCATTTACATCCCTTGATCTTTCCCTTTCACCTCCGTCCTTGATGTCTTGTTTTACACGGAGCGTTTCAAGTAATCCTTTTGAAAGCTACCACTTTCCGGCTGCTCTGGAGAGCGTAACATCTGTTCCCATTCTCATGAAACGGACTCCGAGTTGGAAACTCGAAAAATCAAACTGGGCTCTATTTAGCCAAACATCCGAGCTTGTTTTCTAGATGTTCTCTTGATTAACTCATGACGAAGCCACAGCCTACATCGTGGAGCATACAATTGATGCTGCTCTTTGCCCCATCCCTCAAACCTCTTCGAAGATCCCCAAAAAATGTAAGCCATTGTAAAATAAAAATTGTTTCACCACAAAAAAAAAAAGGTTTTGGATATTTTTCGTCGATACCCGACTTCTGTGAACTTGATTGAATTCAAAAGACGCAGAGCTCGTGCCCGCTGGACTCGGAAGCAGACCAAAGGAAAGTCTTGGAGAGGTTACTTGTCCTCCATCAGCAGTTATGTTCCAGCAAAAGAACTGTGGGCCGACTTCACAACCTCGAGGGGAA
Source organism: Ixodes ricinus (assembly GCA_037355805.1). Taxonomy (NCBI): domain Eukaryota; kingdom Metazoa; phylum Arthropoda; class Arachnida; order Ixodida; family Ixodidae; genus Ixodes; species Ixodes ricinus. The sequence continues at coordinate 48,366 of JAZHYW010011396.1, read as the reverse complement.
ATACCGCTGTTTTACAAACCCCATTTTTACTTCTTCTGGGGCCTCAATGCAAGACCAGCCTAACATGTTAGGCACTCATTTCGCTGCTGTTTCAATCTCCGCACATTACTCTCCAGCATTCCTTAAGCGTAAGGCAAGCATAGAAAAGACGAGGCTCTGCTTCACAGGAGGAGCGTAAGTACCTTACAATCAGCCATTTACAATGGTTAAGCTCGAAGTGTATTTGAGTTTCTGTAAGAATTCAGCCCCCGGTTCTGATGGAATTCACTACGACAATACTTTTTTCTTTTGCATATAAAAACTTTTCAGTGTTTAGTGTCGAGTGAAATAAACAGGCACATAGTTTTGAAGAGAAGATAAGCCGGATAAAAAAACAAAAGTATACTTCTTAGCTGCTTTACAACGAATCTGTTTATGACTAGGGTTGCGTGGATTTTTTGGTGTGCGTCAACTAAAACTCAAGCCTCGAAGTTGATGCAAACTCGCTTCATTCTATGCAAAAGCTAATACGTTTTATTACTTGGATAAGTAGTATCCAAGTAAATCCAGTAGACTCTCAGGTAGATAATAAGGGTTTCTCAAAGATTTGCCGCTGTGCGACCCGCGTCAGCCATGTCAACGCTCGCACCGGCCTCTCTTTCGAGAGTTCTAGAATAGGGGGTGCCAAAACTTGTGGGCCCCAAAGAAATAGGGGCTCACAACTGGGCATGCGCCAAACCCAAACTCCGTTTTGGGTTTTGGGTTGGCGCTCGCCCCTAACGCAGAATTAGACAAATAGCGTGAGGCCCCTATCGCCCCTGTTTCTTTGGGGCCGGGTTGCGTCGGCAAACATGGCGGGGCCCTTTTCGCTCGCTTCGGAGCAAATTCGTTATGGTCGCTGCAGTATTAGCCACTTTCATTGCCAATGAATGGTGCGACCGGATTTCACTTCGCTTTATCTCGCTCAAGTCACAAAGAATGAGCGGTGTGCTCGCCCCATTTTAAACGTCGTCCCTGATTCTGGCCGATTCTGGCCGTTCCTAAGCCTAAAGACCGTTGACTTGGCAACGTGTCGCAACCGTTGACAAGGCAACGTATCGCAACTCCGTGGCTCCGAGTGGATTTCGGTCGTGGCGGGATACCTGCAGCTTAAAAACAAGTATTTCAAGGCTTCAAACTCGCTCCAGCCCAGATTTAAATAGAGCAGCTGCTCGCAGAGTATGCTCGCTCACGTTCGTCTCAGTTTCGGCATAGTTGTAGGCCTAAATCTTCGGCGACAGACGGTCAAAGTGCGAACGAACGCCCAAAAAATCCGAGAACGAGCGACAAATTAGAGCGCTATACACGCGGAATGGATTGTTTTGGCCTAATACAGCGAACAACATTTATACTGATTTTAGATTATCTTGTTTTAGCCGGCTTGGTTTTGATTTACCTTAACTATTATTTGTAAACAAGAAGTACTTGCTAATCGCATATGTTATACTTTTTTTACATTTTTCTTTTTTGATTATTACGCTTCTTAGCCGCATTGGCGCTGCAAGCAGGAAACGTAAGCGCGCCGCGCTGCGTTACGAAGCCCCTATTATATAAGCCGTCGATGCCAATCTTGTTGCGTTTGTGTCCCCCAATTTCTTAGGGGAACCCAAACGTTGGGGCCCCATATTCTAAAACTCTCTTTTGCCGTCGTTTCAAGCGCTTTCGTGCCTAGTTTTTTGTCCTTCCGCTCTCCCGGGGTGGCGTTCCCGTCGCGCGAGTCTAGTTTCCTCCGGCTCCTCGGGGCGGCTCCATCGCATCGTCCAACCCGCGGTACATCGCTATGTTGAAAATGACGTAGAACATGTAATTTTTGTGATCGGTGCAACATTTTTTTTCATGTGTTTGCATTAAGGCCCGTTCACACACTTGCGTTTGACTCCGACCGTGTAAGACAAGACCGGTTTTTGAGCCTCTTCAGGGCGATTCACACACTTGCGTTGAGTCCGGCCGAATGCGAGGAAACAACTGCGTTGGTTCCAACAAAACGGGGAAAAAACCAGTTTTGATGGAGCGGACGGAGCTGTTGCCATAGCAACCCTCGCACTCGGCTGGACTCACCGCAAGTGTGTGAATTGCCCTTTAGGACGGCTCACGACTGGATGCACAGCAATGCAGCCAGCCGGTCGTAAGCTGTCACAAAAGGGTTAACGACAGGCCTTGTCTCAGCCGGTCGTAGACAAGCGCAAGTGTAAACGGGCCTTTAGTACCCACATGGCAGGAAAACGCTGACGCGTCCGTCTGTGGACAAAACTGTGGAAAGGTAAGCGCCTCGCGCAGAGAGGAGGAGAGTAGTGAAGGAGAGAAGCGAGAGGGAGGTGACGTCACGGGGCGGAGACCAATGGGCGCGCGGATGCGGGGGTGAGTCTGAACTTGGAGTTGTGCGGGGCGTATGCCTTGTTTGTGCTACAAAATAGATAGTAAACCCACTATACTAACCATGATCCAAGCATGGCAGTAAACAAATTAAAGGAAGATCCATTGGTGGACTCCTGGGGATTGCGTTCACACGACCCTTGGAAAACGCCCCACATGCCCCACTTTGGGAAACGCTAACACTGAACCCGTAGCAAAGCCAAAAAGAGGCAACAAAATATAGAGACAGCAAAAAAAAAGCCAGCCGACAAAGCCATAACCGAAAGCCTAAACAGACAAATGAAGGGGTGGGCGTTGGCGTTCCCCAAAGGGGGACGTGTGTGGGGTTTACCAAGGGTCCTGCTAACGCTTTCCCTAAGTATCCACCAATAAATCGTCATTTAATTTTTTATTAAGCGTATTTGCAGCTTGTTGGAAGTCACAAAAGAGGGTTTCACATTCTTTTCTACCTTTAATATCGAATGTGTGCCTTCGGTGACCCACGATTTTGAATATATTTGGCACCCTGGTTTGAATGGCACGTGACTATAGGAATGCAAGTGAGCGCGCCTCAAACCAGCCGATTCTCGACCGGCAGTTTTCAGGTGGAAAGAAAACGCATTTCGAGTTCTGAATAGTTGGGTTCTCATAATTCATCTTCAAAAAAACAACCTCGTCGAGCATAGATACCTTGCCAGTGTCCCTTTAACGGGTCTGGTTATGTGTGTAAATAAATATTTGAAAACGTTATCGCCAGACGGGATAAAAGAATCTAGCGTTATTTTTCAACTCAGGTATGTAAGCAGTAAACAGGTTTAAATGGCGGGGGTGCAACGATTTCCGGACTTCGATAAAAAATTTGAGGAAGTTGCCCTCTGACACTTTTGAAGCAAAAAAAAAAAAGAAAAACCGAGTTCGCCTGCCTGTTCTAGTTGTTGTGTAAAAAAAATATATTGGTGTTTCTGGCACCCCTCAACTCACTCCCAGTCTTCAGGGTCACACCTGGTCGCACTCCTAGTGACGTAATTCTGGGTGCCGTCTAGGTTCCCGTGTGCTCTCTCGGAGAACGCTTCCTCGCTCTCTTTCTGCTGATAATAGCGGGCGTTATGCTTCAGCTTAGAGCCGAGCAAGCTCACGTAAGCTTTTCGCCGTAGTTCCTTCGGCTGCAAATTGCGGCTGCAGGTGGGGGAAAAAGCAAGACTTTTGCTTTGCGATTATGCAGCGGAATGGCGACATTTTTTAATGAAGGAGATGTTTTCTTTATCCTCGAGGACACGATAAACAAAGTAAAAACGACGAGATGCAAATTCTTTTAACCTTAAAATCGTTGCACTCCACACTAATTCCTTTCTCAAATATACCAGAATAGCGTAAATTTCTTGTTGTAATTTCAACTCTTACTTTTCAGCGAGTTGTAAAGAGATGTCCGCTTTCGCCGAGTGCGTCATGCAACGACCTTCCATCACGTCCATTTCACAAATTAAACGCTGTGCCTCTCGTGATACAGAAAGTTACACCCAATGCGGCCGGTTGCCTGTTGATTTGTGAAACTCAAATTCTGAAGTGAAAAAAAATTCTAAGGACACCTAAGCATTTCTTATGAGTTGTGAATGCGAAAGCATTAATGTCCATGCAATCGAACACCGCTAAGTGCTTTTTGCTGGTGACTGCTGAGCCAATGGGTGATGCAGCGGCGACAGTGTGAAGCACGGCGCGGCGCGTGCTGAAATAACGTGTCCTTTCATCACCATCATCGCCCTAGCTGCGGGTACCGGTTGATGACGTTAAACCTCAAAGCGTAACGTTAGGCGTAAAGTCGGGCCTAACGTCAGGCCAGTCCATGCCCACGTCCCCCCCTTTTCCCGCTGCGCCACCAGCCGTTCGGCTGGCTTCAGCGCAACGATGACGCCGTTTCGCTCAGCCGGAATTTAGGTGCCGTTTTTCGCTGCCAGAGACGAAAATAAGGCGCCCTTTCGCTCAGCCGATGGGAATTAAGGCGCCTCTTATGACTGATACAGACAACGATAACGCCAACTTCGCTCAGATAACGCCGGCTCGCTCCATAAGACAGTTAATGCTTTTGCATAAAAGAAATGATTGTGATCAACCGTGGTAATAGGCGTTTAGATAAGTTTGCTTTGTGAGACTTAATTTCGCTTAAAATCTCCGTTCCATTTTCCCAATTACCTTATGAGTGCCGCCATTTTGATGCTTAGTGCACAGCAGGCGCAGTTGACGATACTTATCATTCTAAAATGCAAATTCCAGCACTTTATATTAACGATGCGATGTCGGGAAGCTCAGGCGACATTGTTTTGCACTGTCCAAAACTGTTTTAACATTCCTAGAGGACGTAAAAGCGTTTACCGTAAAATAACCTAGTGTAACTTAAAGAGCGGCCACTCCCATAGACCCCAGCGGTTTACTCGACTCTCAGCGCACCTAGCGGATGTTGTGAATTTGGTTTCGGCTTCCTGTTTAAGGGTTTCTGTTACACTTTGCTAAATCGCGCCTGCCCATTTTGGTCGCTGCAGCGCAAGAAGTACCGAATCGGCTATCTCGGGCTTGTGTGAATCTGCCAGGTGAAGCGTTGCAGAGGCTGGGCGGCTGCGTGCCGGAAGACACGTTTTCTGCTCGTTGGCCGTCATTCGCTGGAACAGTTTTTGAAAAACCTGTGTAAACAGTCGTAGCTGCCTTTGATAACCTGTGGAACGTTTTACGAAAGCACGCAGGAAAAAGGCACAACTCGTCGAACGCAAGCCTCGTGGTCAGACGGCGTGGTGAAAGGAGAGGCTTTGGCATGACGAAGGGCTGCCTCTCTGTGCCTTTGCACGCTTAAATATCGACCAAGAGTCAACGCCTTGCGAACCAACCCTTCGGATAATATTCGCAAGTGCGGAGTCAAGTGCGGAGTCACTCCCTTAGCCGTGGTTCATAGTCACCTAGTTAATGTAGATTATGCTTGATCAAATCACCATTGCTATGGTATGTTTTTGGTAGGGACATATACATTAAGAGCCATACTACGCAACTGACAGTATCAAGAGTTTTTGTGTTGGCTTACACTGCTCAAGGACATTTCCATTAAATAACTGGAATATCAGCACTAACAACCCCTAGTTTAGAGACAGTTTTTTGCAGAACGTACTGACTATTTCTATCTCTGCTATAAAGACTGGAGAAAACAAGTCGTCTGTAGAAGCGCCTAGACTATGAAATACACGTGAACGACGTACAGAGTCATTAATCTCATTCAAAGTTAAAATAGCTTTTTTTACGCAGGTAGATCGCTGGATATCCGCCACCCAGTCCTACTACCATACAGTTACATTTGATATAAAAATCATTTGAAAACACGTTCACGGGATTTCTTTTTTTAAGTAACTTAGGGTCTAAATTGAGGCTTGCTTGAATCCACAAAATATTTCGCCTCGTTATTTTTCGTCTATTGATATTTAAAGCTCAGTTGAGTTGAAAGTGTTCTTGATTTTGAATTCTTTAATTGCGTGACAGGTCATACATAAGACGTTGGCAAAGACATAACAATGGAAGGTCAGTTACTTCAACAGCATGGAATGGCCGGGCTGAGTAGAAATTTTATATTTATTTTATATAATAATATCAATAATTTTGAAAATAAAACGACAAAAAAAAACAGGAGACAAAGTAGACACACACGGCGCTAAAACATTTCCAACTTTGTTCCTGAAAGTAACGCTAAAATATAAAACAAATAATCATAAATAGAATCTGTACTTCGTTCTACATAACTGTTCAAACTAGCTCAACTTTACGCCTGACTTATTCCCTCTTTCTCCAGTGAGTTAAAACGTGGTGGCGCTAGTATGCAAATAAACCCCGACCACTTCCGGTTCTGAACCAGACGGAGGGTTTCGCAGTATTTGTTGAATCAAACATACGCGCTATCTTCTGGAGTTGGCCTCTTAAACCACTGTAAGACTTAATTTCCTCTTATGAAAAAAAGAATGATGAGTAAAAAATTTCGAAATATAAGTGAACCGGAAGTGTGGCGGCGTCTACCCTATAAATGGTGCCAGTGACTTTGTTGCCAAACAAAAAAGGGGGCATGTGGACAGCTGAATCCTAGACACTCGCGTACCTCCACTATGGCGCATGCAACTGATATTGTGACAATAAATGATTTAAAAAAAACGTGTCTCCATCTTTCCGATAAACCCAAAGTGCACAGAATGCGTGGTGCGAGCATTACGCTTACGCTATGCTTTGATATGCTTGGTAACAAGGAGCTCTGTGTCGGTTCGGATCCGTTGCACACGTGACAAAAATCAGGTCCCCCTCCCCAGGTTTTATCAAAAGGATAAAGATAATTTTATATTCATTCGAGAGTGGAGTTTGTGAGGAGTGTGTTTTAATGAGAAGTTTCCACGAGTTCTGCTTCTTCTAAGGTTGTGTGCAGTGCCTTAAGTTGTAAGTGCTTTGAAAGGCAAGGAGCCGCTTGTGGTAGCTGAAGCAGTCTCGAGGGGAGGAGGCGAACTGGTACGCAACGAGTTACAAGTAACTGATTACTTGTAATCAGTTACATTTTATTGTAACTTTTTAACGCTTAAATTTCTTTTTTCTGCGGCAAGGTTCGTTGTAGTTATATTCCTGTTTTTCTGTAATCAATTACAAGCAACCAATGGATAGTTTCTAAAAACAGTTGCTGCTAAATATTTTTATCAAGACATGTTTATTCAATAAACTTTTGATTTTCAAGGTGGCATATGGCCAGAAAAACTTTGTAACACCTGGATGCACCCCATATTGTACAGGCCTAGACAGAGTGCCAGCTCTGAGGTTTTGACAAAAGACCCTCCAGTTAGGTATTTTAAAGCACAAAGTAGGCGCCATATTTTATGTTTCAGGTATAAAGCCAGTACCAGGCAGGGTTGCTAAAGAAGGCAAAGACTCACCCCCTCAGGCTGGCTGGGGATGGCCGGGCCGACTGGCCCGGTTTCAGTGCAAAATATGGCACTTATTCATTCCTAAATTAGGACTCGAGCAAGATTACCCATTTTGAGCTTGTACAGGTACCCGCATTGCACCCTGCTTTTTTATGAAAATAACTTTTATTAGCGGCTCCAGTCAGGTGCTTTCAAGGCCTCGCTAAACAGCATCGGCTTTCACCAGCCCCGCGACCAACAATCTCGATGCAAAACAATTAATAAGCGCAAGACCCTCACTGTCCAGGTTCGAATATGGAATGCTTGATGTCATTTCCTCGGTTGGAGTAGCAAATAAAGCACTGAAGTAAATCTCAACCTGTTCATGATATATCTATTGTACAAATCCTTGTGGTAGGACTTCATGTTTGAGAGAGCTAGGCCTAACACTTACACAAATATAAGGCAACTATCTTATCTTTGAGAGTAGGTGTAAGCATAAAATGCTTTGCAAGAAAAGCAAAGGGAAGCTTTGTCAAAACCACTCCCTGCACACGTTGGAACGTGCACATGCTTTGGCGTCTGTAGGTGCGAGAGCGTAGCCTCGGCTAGCGCTCAGACTACTCCGGCGCAAGGGGCATCTAACGCTCTGGGCTCACAGAGCACAGTGGAGGATTGAAGTCATCGGGTGTCTAAAGCAACATCGTCAAAGTTGAAGTCTACTGACAGAGCATCGTTGAAGCTTGAAACAACTATGTCGACATTGAAGTTCTGACATTTATTGAGAGCAGAGCTACTCTTATTGTGTTTGAACAAACATAAGACATTGTAGTGACCGACAAATCATGGAAGATGAACACACAGTTTTTATTTCGAACTTCATTCAAAACCAAGGAAGTTTCACTTCAAAACCGAGTAAAAAACCTGATAAAACCAGTAATGGATATGCCATTGGGTTTTTTGATAATGGGAGCTAAGAGCATTTTATTCTTAGAAGTCTTACAAGCCGTGTGCATCACAATAGGAAATGTAGCTGAAGACTTTGCATGACGTATACAAAGAGCGGTTCACTTGTGTGCCGTGCTGCACGAATACATTTCAGTGTTCAAGCTTACAATTTAAAAAAATTGTATTGTTGTTTGGTTGTTTTAGAAAGGTAGTCTCTATAAAGGATGTGCTGAAAAGCAGCTTAAAACGGGTCGTGCCTTGTGCTAGGTTGTTCCTGATCTAAGAATATCTTTTGACAATGTTCCAGAGTGATGTTGGGTGTCCTTTTCAAATTCTCTGAAAAGGCAGTATTCCCTCCAGTATTTGTTTAAACTTCTTTATTGTTTGGTTGAATTGTTGTGGTTGATATATGATTTCTTTGACAGTCCAATGAAGTCGGTGGTAGCAGCCGCGTGGAGCTGGAGGGCCTCAAGAATGAATTGGGCATTTTGGAGTTTCATGGTCTCACAGTGGAGATGTTCGTCACCGATCGCCACGTGCAAACAAATTCGTTCACGAAGAAGAAGCTTCACATCACACACGATTTCGATATGTAGCGTGTGGGAAAAGGTGTCATTTCACTCTTTAAAATGAATTTCGCTTCTGTGTTTTGCCACCACATAAGCTGGAATCTCTCTGATATCCTTCACAATACCTTGTAAGGGAAAGGAATAGAAAAAATGGAGATCGCTAGAATGAATCAGAGATGCACTGTGGTTTAGCGTGTTCGTCATGGCCACGAGCCTTTTGAGAAACGAGAGCTGCGTTTATCTAGTGAAAGAGAAGCAGGGGAGTCTCCCTCTGCAGGGTCACGGGCCGAATGAAGGAACGAGGTGCTTCAAGGCGTTCACTCCCTAATACTCCTAGTGGTGTTGTCGGGAAATTAGTAGGTGTGTTTCATAACTTGATGGTTCTCTATCATGGGTGTGTCGCAGTATTTTTTTGGATCGGTGTAAGTGATTGTGGACCTCATTCAGTGGGAGGGAGGGGGAGGGGAGGGGGGGTACTGGGAACCCGTTGATCGGGACGAGGGAGTGGAGAAGAGTGAAAGGGACGACCTTCCTGCGGATTTCTTTTGCTTTCAGAACTGTGGATGCCTAATGGATGTAGTTGACTGGACTCAAACTGCCCGATAAAACTGAAATGTGGCTTTTATTGCTTAACTTCTTCAAGACTTATGCAATTCACTTTGTAGATCAGTTTTTACACAACTATAGCAAGCTTTAACAACAGTTAAGAGACCATTATCTTCTGATTATAGCAATAAGTAGAGTTTTTAACTGCTTCGGTACTGTTATAGTGCCTGTTAACCGTCCGGAACTGTTACACATTTGTGCGCAATAAAGTATCATGGCTAGTTACTTCTCATGAAGCATGCATGAATCTCCAAATCCCATTTGCTAGTGGATACACCTGCTGTACGCATCTCATCGTAACGAAACATACTTCGGTGATTTTGGTTTAAAACAGCGCGACTAGACAAGGGCAAACTAAGAACAAGACAGACGACAGTTCTGTCGTCCGTCTCCTCTTTACTTCGTCCTCATCTTGTCGCGCTATTTTAAACAAAAATGACCAACTAGCTCAAACAAACCCTTTGGAATACTTCAGTGAGATCACTCTATTTATTTCCAAGTGTGAAGAAAGAGTTCCTTGCAGGAGGTTGGTTATACCCAAACCAAAAAGCAAATATTATTTTGGCTTAATCTTTCAACGCTGTGCAGATGACAGATGCACTGGATAATTATCACTACATCGTGGCATGGGCTTCTTCTAAAGAGCAATTATATACCCATCATATTTTTAACCGAGAAGGTGTCTCAGGCAAGAGGGACGGAAAACAGGATGACACAAATCACTATATCTTTATTTATATTGTGTTCCAAAGTTTTCAGCAAAGGTGTATCTGGCTAGGTTCTATGCATTTTTGGTATCCGTGTGCAAAAGCAAATTACATGTAAAAGCGCTTCATTGCACGGAAAGGCATATACGCCCCGTTAGCTCACTATGCATTTTGATAAGGAAAGACGTCGATACGTATGATTATTGAGATACATCCGAGAACAATCTGACTTCTCCCGCTCGAGTCGGATGATGTCACTGCTTTATTCAAACGTGAAACAAAGGACGAGTTAAAGAAGTGCACGGACAAAGCGCTGAATATCAACTAAAGTTTAATTTAGTTTAATTAGCTTAACTGCTTTACATATATAAAAGCAGCAGCTACCAAGCAGGGCATTTTATTGTGTTCTGCAGTTGCTATGGGAAGGCGACGTGTACTTAGGACTCCCGAAGAGCAATTTGCCTATGACGAGCGCCATCGATTATGAATAGATTTAACTTTAGCAAAGAATCTCACCAAAGCTGTGATGGAATTCATTAGTATATATTATAGCGATCACAAAGCATTCATCACTACCGTTTCAAAATAATGTATATGTACTGTAAATAAACTTTTCGTGAAGTGCTTTTGTGTGTCTCTCGGTGAATCAATTGTGGTGGTGCTCCACAGCTTCCCTGGTCAATCACCTTCACAAAATGGAACGGCTCAGATTTTTTTTTAAATTTCAGGCTAAGTAGCAAGCTTCCTTGGTGTGGTCAAAGATGGGGTGCGGAATAGAGAGCGTCGTGCCCATCTTGTCACACTGCTGCTGCTGCCCCGCTGCCCCTCTGCCGTTCTGCAAGAAAGGTTCCAAAGGTGGAGGTGGCCCGAAGGCACAAGACAAGATTTAACAAATAAGGTGTTCTTATGCGAGAAACAAAATGACAAATTGTTGAGATTGTCCCTTATATCACACAACTGCCCCCCTTGAGCAAACACATGTGGTCTTTGGACAGTGTGTGTTGCAAGACGAGAATCCCTTGACAGGCCTGCCTTTCCTGCCAGCCATGTCCCACACATGCTTCCTGGGGCTGCTTCAAGGCTTGCGTGCTTAGCTGACTACTTCAAGATCCTCAGAGTGCTCTCCGGCTGCGAAGTACTATCTTGTATTTTTGTTCATGGTAGGTTTTAATTTGCTTTATACTCCAGACTTTTCTTCCCGTCACTGTTTGTTTGTCTCTTTAGTGTGTAAAGTTTAGTCCTTTCGAGCAGCATGGCAGATGTGGGGAGGAGAGTTTGATTCATCATCATGTGAACTTGGCACGACCTCCATATAGTATTGTCGGCCTAACTTGAGACTGCGGAATGTTGTTTTAGAGAGGGGGGAGAAAATTAACTTGATTTGCACAAAAGGAGATTCCGGTCCGAAACTTCTACTGGGGGGGGGGGCGGAGTCAGGAGCTCGTAATCCTTAAGCACTTGTGCTGAGGCGGTCCTGGCATGAGCGGTGAGAGCCTGAAGAGCTCGCTCGGCGATGCCTAAGAGTGGCGTCAACCACCTCTTCCATGAGGTGTTTTTAAGGGGAAAGGGGAGACGTGTGGGTAAAGAGAGCTTGCCCAGTATGTGTGACGCGGCCAGGGGTAAGTGTCATAGTTCTGACAATGAAGCTGTCCGTGAGGCTGGTGAATTTTGGGGAGAATGTGGCTGGTGGCAGTGAATGGGCCTGCCGAATGAGTGCGACATAGGCGTGGCTGAAATGGGCGAGTGGAATGGGCAATATTTTCAATGTTTGACGGTTGCTGTAGTATTCTTGTAACAGTGTGCGGTAGTATTGTTTGTCAAGAGCTCTCTGTGTCTTGCAAGAGTATGAGGTAGACCAGCCAATGAAGGGTCTTGGGACTGGAAATCCGGTCAATGCGTTGGCTTTTTCATTGCCCTTCATTGAAACATTACCTGGTACCCACACTAAACGAAATTGATGGCATGGCTGTTGACGCAATATGGGGGTGAGGAAAGGGTGAGTGTAAGCGTTAACTTAACGTTAAGAAGGAGAGCAGCTTGTGAATCACTAAAGATGAAGTTTTGGTGCTGCGTGATGCTATGGCGATGACGTGTTCTTCTAATTCATCAGTGGCGGGTGGGTTTTATTATTTGGTATGCAATCGTTCCTGCGTTGGTGCTGGCTTGAAGTCTAGCATCAGTAAAGTAGACGCTAGCTCCTTCTTGTTTTAGCGTCTGTACTCGTTCTGTGAGAGCTCGTGCTTCGAGCTCCCGGCGCTTTTTGTTTCTGTCGGGGTCTATCTTTCGTGGAATGGCTCTACCTGGATGTTGGGTAGGATGTCCCATGGGGCTGGTTCCGGGTGTATGTTTAAGAGTTTGGAGGTATCCTTGTTTATGAGGGACAGTATGTGCCTGGCCTGCTTGTATGTTTTGAGTCGTTGTAACTGGACAGTTAAGTGTAGTGGTATGACTTCGTCTAGAGTGTTACCCGTGTGCCAATAAATTGTCAGGTTGAGGAACCCCCAGTATTAGAAGGTAAAGTGTCTTTGCGGTTTTTCTTCTTTTTTTGCTTGGAGCTGTGAGGCTGTGGTCTGCAAGTAGAGAAGCAGGAAAAGGATTTGTGAGGCGAGGAAAAAGTTGTCTATTTTTAAAATATGGTTATCTCGGAGGCCTTGGTTTCATTTTGAGATTCTGCTAATGAGATGTGTTGTTTGTTGGACATGTGTTTTGTATTTTGGCTAAGGTACCGTGTGCCATGTTGTTCTGCTGCAAAGTGAGGCTGAGGATTTTGACTACGGGTTTGTGCGGGACAAGCTTGCTGTTAATGGTCGAGTTGATGATGCCCTGCTCTGGAAAAGCTCCCCGCCGGTTGGAAACGAAGAGAATTTCCTACTTGGCCGGAACCAAGGTGAAGCCAAGAGATGCCGCGTAGGTGGAAACCTTACCGCTACCTGCCTGCAGGGCCTCCTCCTTTTCTCCATGTTAGACGGGGGTCGTCCAGAGGGTGACGTCCTCGGTGTATGCTGAGTGGGAGAGGTCTCGAACTTCGTGCAGTTGTTGGGGAACGTTCAGCATGGTCAGATCGAATAAAGTCGGGGGCAGAACCGAGCTTTTCTGCGTGCCTCGTGGGAGGTAAAAGAAAGTTGAGTTGTGTCCCGGTATATGGAAAGTGGTCGATCTGTTGATGAGGAAGTATGTGATATAATTATATGTGTGTGTCCCGCAGTTTGTCTTGGCAAGGTTTGTTAACATGATTTCGTGGTTTACAGTGTCAAAAGCCTTGCGAATGTCCATGACCAAAATACAGTGTGGTTGAGCTGCGCTGATGATGTCGTGGTGTAAGCTGAGGTGTATTCCTTGTGTAGATATACAATGGCGGAAGCCTGTGAGGGTGGGGCGCATAATGTCATGTTTCTAAATGCCGCTCTAGTCTTGTGAGGACCATTCTCTCCAGCAACTTTCCAGTGCAAGGTGTTAGATAGATGGGCCTAAGGTTTCGCGGGGTCTGTGGCGTACCGAGTTTAGAGAGGAGTATGATATTAGTGTTCTATTTGGCAAGCTTTTTTTTCAGATTTTAATCTTGAATATTTTTAAGAGTTTGGTGTGGACGTTTTGGGGCGGTTCTTGACCAATTTAAATGTGACAGCGTTCTCACCAGGAGTGGTGTTTTGCCGGAAAGAGGCAAGGGCTCTCATTAGTTCATCTAGTGTGAAAGGGGAGTCTCGTCAATTTGCACCAAGATGTCTTGGTGGGATGTTACGGGTGGGTGTGGGTCTGCTGTCGGGGTAGTGAGCCCTAATGAGCTCTTGCTCTAGTTTTTCTGGGTCGCTGTCTGTTGCCAGAATATTTTAGATAGGTGATCTGTAGGTGGTAAAGGTTGTATTAGACACCTGAGCAGTGCCCAAGCGAATATATGATGACGCGTTCCCCTTGAATATTTCAAGAAAATGAAGAAAACAAAACTCGTAAGCCTTAAATTGACAACCCTATTGAAAATTTTTTATAGTGGCATACCGGGCCAGTATGAAACCGGATTATTGGTTGGGCAAACTGGGAATGCTGGTAGTAGTTTTACTGGGAATACTGGGCCGATATCAAACTGGATCATTGGACGGATATACTGGGAATACTGGTAGTTTTACTCGGAATACTGGGATTATCAAACATGGGTGTTCTGGATGCACCGGTAGTACTGTATTTACTGGGCATATGGTAAAACTCGCCATACTGGTCAAACAAGTGCACCGGTTGTACCTGAGAGACCAGCACAGCCAGCTTCACCAAACTGAGAACACAGACCATAAATTGTCACAACCATTTTATTTGCATTGAAACTTTAAACAATCCTTTAGTACTTTTGAATAGGGTCATTCCATACCGAAAAAGTTTCGATTTCGGTCATATTTTGGATGTGCCTGAAAATTTTAACACAAATAAATAACTTATTAGGGATTGGTAAATCCAGGGCTGAATAACTTTGTTTTGCTAAGGTCATGCTCCAAAGTGCAAAAAATGTAATAAAACCATGTTTATTTTGAAAATTTTACCTCTCACATAATTTGCTCTACCTTATCCTAAAAGACAAACAGCAAAGGACACCAATTAGAGACTCCGAATATTGTTCACAAACCCGAATTTTCCATTACTTTCATACGTCTTATTCATATTAAAATTTTCGGGCATGTTCAAAATATACCTGCAATCCTATAACACTAAAAATAAAGTCTGGGTAGGCAAGAACCAAAGAAAACATTGCGTGGTGCCTTCAAAGTATACCCGAGACACTAAACAAGATTTAAAAAAAAGTCCGACTAGACAACAAAAACGTTCAGGGCGTGGCCCAACATAAAACCCTAAAGATAACAGATTGTTTCACCTTTCCTCCGAGCGCAGCGGAGGCTACAGCCACTCCAGCCATGGGAACAATCATCTGGTAGAGCTGTGGATCCGGAGGTTAGTGGGCTCCATCCCCACTCGGTTTTCAGAGGAGGTGGTGGCCAGCTGCGAGACCGATGGAATGTAATTCCCAGAGATGACTCACCGATTGGAGAGCAGCTACCTGACCTATAGCAGTGATGAAGAGTCCTTGGTCGGTCAGCGACGTTCCTTATGAAGAGACAGGTGCGCCGTGAGTTGCCATGCCCCAGCGTGGAGCTTTGCGGCACGCCCCATATCCAGTGGCAGCACGCGACCGTGCCAGGCCAGCACCGCACCACACAGATGGGCACGACTGCCGGCTAGTGATGCAAAACTATCGATAAATTGACTATCGATCCTATCGATGGTATTTCCAAAACTATCGATAGTGTCACAGAACTATCGATAGTCGACTATCGATAGTATTATCGATAGTTTTTTTATAGTCAACTATCGAAAGTACTATCCATAGCTTTTCGATGGTCGACTATCGATAGAGCTATCCATAGCTTTTCGATAGTCGGCTATCGGTAGTACTATCGATATTTTTTCGATAGTTGACTATCGATAGCACTATCGATAGTTTTTCGATTGTCGACTATCGATAGTACTATCAATAGCTTTTCGATAGTTGGTTACTGATAGTTTTCGATAGTCGAATATCGATAGTACTATTGATAGGTTAGCGATAGTCGACTATCGATAGCACTATGGATGGTTTTCGATAGTCGACTATCAATTGTACTATCCATAGTTTTTCTATACTATCGATAGTTTTTTTACTATTGATAGTTAGATTTCTGGCGATTATCGATACTAACGATAGTACTATCAATAGTTTTGCACCACTACTGCCGGGGCCACACCAGGGACTGCGGCAGCGAGGTGGTCGCAGCCTATTGCTGGGTGATGCCGACGGTATACGCAACCAGGAGGAGGCCGTGGTTGAGGCTCCGGATGCGGGGGCCGAGGGAGATGTGCTCCCGTATAATCGTCTCAAATACCAAGCCGCTGCCGTGCCCTGGGTAGCGGTAAAACGTTCCCCAGGATAGAAGGCCGATGTCTACAAAACCGTCAGCTCTATCTGCCTTCGCGAACAACCGCCAGAAGCTGGAGGGGAGGGCGGCAGCGCCGGACGGGAATGTCCGGACCCGGACTTTCTTCTCTTGCCATGTTGATCGTGCTGCGCAGGCACGTGGTCGCGTGGTCGCGAGTGGGTGAGTTCTCGCTGCTTACTGATGGCTCTAAAGAGAGCTTCACCGGAACCCCGTGCGTCCCCCATTCACGTCACAGCGCACTTGACTCTGAAGATGGTGAAGAAGTTGAGAGGTGCCGAACACCTCAATCTTTGTCAGTTTTTAAAATAAAAGCTAGGACATGCAGGCAAAATCGGTTTTTTGTTCTTTACTTCACAAAGGTCGAGACACCAGCTCCCAAATTATTTAAGCAAAGCACTGAAATTGTTGCACAGCTCCTTTAATGAAACCCATTGACTCATGGGCAAAACAGGGCTGCCGATGCCTTATGATAGTTATAGCGTTGCGCAGCACAGCTGGCGTTGAACCTGGCCATGACAACACTCTGCGTATTTCGACATTTTGTTCGCTCAGGTACGTCATGTTTTACTGAAATGCGAATTAGATGCCGAGTGAAGCTGCTAATGCTTTACTCCGTTCGCCCTTATGCTGAGACTCCAGCCAATGCCACAAGCACGAGAACGCAAGGTCACTGGTTTGAAGCGTTCTTCCGCAGAACGAGCACTGGCGGGGAGAAATCCCTCCCTTTGCTCCTCGAGATACGCATCACATGGTAACACCTTCACGCTTTTGCGCGGAGCCGCGCTGACATAGACACCCGGGAGTAGGGGAGATTTTGCTCAGGCTGCACAACACTCCACGCCTTGGCGTGGGACCTCTTTGCAATTGGAGGTATGTTGTTCGCGTGTCCGGCAACTTTGCAGATATTTCTTAGTGAGATACTGTCGGTGGCATCGGTATCACCTGACGTGTCGTAGCTCAGCACTGTCACCGTAGCGCTGTTGCACACGTCGTTCGAAGCACCCGAAAGAGTCTTCCATATTCATCAAAGTCGTGCTCAAGCCTATTCTTAAACAACTGGTTTTGGATTCCGCGTTCTTTGAGTTGCGCCACCCATTCAAGAAGCACATTTCTTTTATCAGGAAGCAGTTCGTCGTCGTCTGCATCTAACAGCGCTGCAGTCATAATCGTGTGTCACCGTTTCATGGACGTCTCTATATTTCTACTCTCGTCAGCGCGTACCGTGCCTTGTTTTCGAGAATGCAACCGCTAAATCCGTCTGATAACACTGACGTCCCGCTCGGTCCAAGCCTTTCGTGTGAATGCTAGAGTCGGGTGGTTCCGCTAGATCCGCCCATCACAGACGTGACGCACATCAATCCCCGTATAGCCGGGGTCATATAGTTTATACATCATACAGAAGTCTGCATACAGATTTGAGCGCGAATAACCGCGAGATTCGTACTTTCAATGCCGCATGGCAATAAGTTCAAGTAAGAAACTTGGCACGCGTCATTCCAACTACGGATATTGCGGTGACTCGTGTTTGCAAACTGTCTTTTGTATAATGTGTGGGCATTGTGAACCCGGCTTAAAGAATTCCCCGTATGAATACCCCTTAAATGTCAGCCACGTTTTGCACCGGAGTCATGCTCCATCAAGGCGACAAGGTTGGGAAAAACACGAGCACGTGAACTCATAAACGTTGCCTCGGTGTATAGAAAGCCATAAAGAGGATCCGGAAACGGGTTTCGGAGATGGTTTGGTGGAATAGCTGGCGGGAAGGGACTCGCGACAGTTGAAAAACATGGCACTAACTCGTAAAATTATCTTTACATTGCAGACCGGCAACAGAACAAAGTTAGGATTTATTGTGGCTGATACGACAGCATCCTGCAGTAACATGCCTTCAGCACGAACATCGTGCGCAGAAAAAGGCCCGAATGTGGAATCATCAAGCTCGCCTGGGAATCGTCCAGAACGGGACAATAGAAAGAAAAATGGAGAGGAATACTCAGACTCCGTATAGATATGGCGCACAGATGCGTTCAATAAAATTACTGAAAGCTTCACGGCAAACATTTTTATAATATGGTTGATAATTTTCGAAGAATGCTGACTGACCACATCTGAAAATTAAAAGAGTTCAGACGTTTCATTCGATATCTCATAGAAGTTTGAAACTTATTGAACGTCACCTAGATCATCCGAGAATAAACAGCTTTTTATCCTATTCCGTCTAAACTATAATGTTGCGCAAAGTGATAAACAAGTTTAAGAGCATAAATTATAAATCTACAAATTCAACCAGCTTTCACGGCATTTTCTTCTTGAAAACATTGAACTTTTTTTCCAATTAGCATTAGCCTGGTTAATTTATAATTGAGTCAAATCAAAAAAGATCCTGTCCAGAAGGCGAGATAAATTATATTTTGATAAATCAAAATAGAAAGATAAATTTAAGCACATCTAACTTTTCCCCGAAATCAAATTCATATTCAACGTTTCTCTCCTTCTTTTGATAGCCAAGAATAACCCGACAATTATGCGTTGTGGTAGTGGCGCTCATTGTTACATCCATAGGCTTGCATACATATGTGTTATTGTGTTATGATATCGCTTGGAGTCTTTAAATAACTACTTTTGCTTTCTGTAGTGAATGCACTTTGAGTTAGCGTTTGTTTTCGTCGAAGTTCTTAAATGTTAAGAAATATATCTGCATTTTCCAATAGAAGAGGCCGTAAAACATCATCGTTTTTTTTTAAGTTTTCTTTTTCTTTTTTTAAAAACGGCAGGGACATAGAAAGTAATTACAAAATAACATATAAACGCATTCAGTTCAATGAGGTGTCAACTAGTGTGAACCGTTACATAAAATACAGCCAAGCAAAAGCCACATGAACCAATGCTGAAAATGGTCCGTAGAAAATAAAACAAAAAATGCCTGTCAAATAGCTAGCTAGGCGATCCCGGGACTACTGCTCCACTCGGGTGTACTTGAAGTCTTGAACCCGTCCCATTGCTAGGCAATCCCGGGACTGCTCAACCTGGGTGTATTGAACCCCTCCAGCAATGAAGTTTATTCAATCATTCATTGGGTTGAGTACGTGAAACGATTTGCCATTTAAAGCGCTTAGCGAAACTTCGAGTTCCACGTCTGCAACAAAGTTCCTAGCGATTAGCCCTACCTTTTTCTTTATCGCGCTATCCGCTTCACGCCCGCTTTTGCTTAGACTCACCAGCTTGTTCCTCTTTGAATAAAGGCAAGTTTCTACACACAGATGTCTCCTTATTCCATGTCACATAATGTCAAACAGTCTCGCACAGTTGTATCTCTTCAAATAAGTAGGCGTCTATAGCCTGTACAGCCAGACACCCACGTTTACGACACTCTACATCTGATAGTTTAACGCGTATACTGTGTACACTTAATAGTTGTTCTTAGCATGAAGTGATACTACCGATAATCGGGTTGTTAAACCTGGCGATCTTCTAGAGCCTTTGATACTCTTGAGCTCATCTCCCTTAGTGCGCACAAGTGGTCGAGCTCCTCCTTGCCTACGCCTCTGGTCACGCGACCTCCGCCGTTAACCAGTGAGCATCAAGCTTCGCTGCCACGATTATCAGGCTTCACTTGTCAGGCTTCACGAAATGCTGAGCAATTAGGCAACGAATGTTTCACGTTAAAAAATGCGGCTCGTGCACCCAGTTGTCGCGCTAGCAGTTTGATGCAACTGGTTCCTTCCGGGTTTGCCGAGTCCGCAGACCTGTCACGGACCTCGCCGGAGCATGAAAAGCGAATATAGAACGGGTTTGATATCTCGATCACTGTGGTACGACAGATCCGCAGACTTATTTCATGACGTTCGCCCACGTGATACACGCATTCCACTAATCCGCGGACTTGTCCCCGTACACGGTGCTGTGGTCCGCGGACGAGCTCCTGAAATTTGCATTTATTTTTCCGCCCAGAACATGGCGGATTTCGAACCCTAGTAAAGGTGACGTCGCCTATTTTATTGGAACTTGTCCGGGGACAAGTCCGCCGTGCGAATTCACATTTAAGGTGTATTCACACGGCAGACAAATCTCAGTGACCAGATCTGCGGACCAGAAACATATGCGTATCAGGTGACCTTGATGTCGTTAAGGACATGCCCAGAGGTCTGCGGTGAGTCCGCAGACATGGCGCTAAATCCGATGGTTACGTGAATCTAAATGAGGACTCCGAGTCCGAGCTCTTAGTTTCGGTTACTGCTTTTGCAGCGCGTGCTTCCTTCACAAAATCAGCGCCTCTCAAAGGTTTTGACTTCGCACCCGTAGCGTTTGCTGCACTCCAATCTAAGAAAGAATCGTCACTCAACGCACGTAACGTAAAAAAAGATCGTTAGTTGTTTAGACAGCAGGAGTTTAGTCTGCCAGAGTATGGCGACGTTGTTAGTCACTGTCGAAGAGAAATTTATCCAGTGCAACACTACTGCTATCCTGGGGTCTTTAACGTGCGTCACGCAATAGTGATACATGACCGCAAGCCGGTACAATGCTCATTCAAATTAAAACGTGCAAGAGCGGGGACTGAACCCTGAATCCCTGCATAATGTTCAATTCACATATGGGAATTTTCCAGTGAAGGAAACAAAGATTTAGGGCCTCAGCGGTGAAGTGGTACGTGTTCCTTCAAACTTTATACATAGAATAATTCGAACAGCATGGTGCCTCCATGACAATCAGTACCGAAACAACGGCATTCAGTGCCAACTCCTGCGCCCCAGTCCGCCGAAGAACTGCAGATGCACTTCTGCCGGTACGGGCCTTACCACGGATGAGTTCATTGAACGCTAACTGATTCACAGCAACCACGCAGTTCACGTCAGTCGCGTGAATACACCTTTAGGAGAACTATTTTTCTCTGCCGCAGCTTACTTGTAATATTTAAAGCTTAAATGATCTGAGGAACCGGACTATCATCTCTCTTGTACACGCAAGTTCGTACTCAATGGCCAGTCCGACGGACGCAAATGCCATGGGGCAACGACACGCAAGCTAATCTGCTACAGGTGATTCATTAGTGTCTACTCAATCTTATGGGTTTCTGAATGAATCTCTCACCGAATATTCCAATAAAAAAAACTCTCATTCTAAAGGTTCAAGTATGAAGTCTGGCTCATCACAGTCGTGGTTAGGGGTGATAAAAAGTACCTTAAGTGCTTTGTGTTAGCCGTTGCTGATGTTTCCTGGTTATTTCTCGAATTGTGAGAAATACGCGGGGATGCCTCCTGAATATGAACAGATCTGCGTCCCTTAAAATTGTCCATAATGCGAGTTTTTTTATAATAACGAGTCGAAACTTCGTGTGTTCACCCAGTTCGTATAAATAGAACATCTTGCTTACATAGCCGGGCATCCACATAGCGGAGTCCGTATTAGCGAGACAGCGGGGTATATATTGTAGTAATGTACCTCTTTGCGACCTCTGCTATTCTTCAGGCGACCAAGAAACAATGGTGAGGTGACCTGAGGATTCCTAAGCCGCATATTGACAGACTGGCCAAAACACGGGTTATTTAAAATCTTGAGTATACGATCCAAACGAAGATCAGCCAAATATTTATATCCAGTGAATTTCAATATTAGAAAAAAAAAGCTTTAGAGAAAGATTACGAAAAAAATCCCTGGAGAAGTGGAACAAGGGGGACAAAAGACAAACAAATCTCCAAGCACAGCTAAGTAACTGGTGCGCGACCAAAAAATCCAGTAGAGTAGATTGTTGGGCTAGTTGGTTTTGGAACTTGGAATACATTTTGCGCTCAAACCACAAGGACACAAAGACGAGAATCAGACACCACAGTGCGCACTGTGGTGTCTGATTCTCGTCTTTAGTGTCACTTGTGTTTTGAGCCCTAAAATGTATTCCACGTTCGAGAAAATCCGCCTTGTCCTGTTATCGAACCAGGGACCTCTCCATTTCCAGTGGAGCGCTTTACCAACTGAGCTAACCAGGAGTTAGGCGTCAGTAGAGCAAACTGGTTTTAGATGCGGAGCATCTCTTGCTCAGGCCTATGTCCCGCGGCCTTGTAGTCCGCACTCAGACTACGCACGCGCAACTCTCCTCCTTCCCTCTCTCCAACAGCTGCGCGTTACTCTCCCCGCTCTCTCTCTCTACCAGCTGCGTGCACTGCGCGTGCGTTCGCTTCTACTCACACCGCACGCGCACGCGCAGCTCTCCTCCTCTAGTCTCCTCTCCTTCAAGTGTGAAAAAAAATAAACGGCGAGCGGCGAGCGTTTTAAGTTTCTCTGCCGCGAGCCGCGACGAAGGCTCGCGTAGGGGGTAACGCTAGGGCAGTCGGTGGCGCCATCTCTCGACGTCAGCACGCAACGGACTCTTTTCTCGGAACCAACACGATGCTCCGCATCACCCCATGGTTCCCCTCGGGAAGATGGTGTAATTTTTACCAGCTGCCACCAGTCTAACACCAACAAGGGTGAACGGCTTGCATTTTTAAGGTTATGATGATAATACAATTAAATGCAAAGGTGCAAGCGAGCTGGACAAGAATGACGAAAATAATCCCTGGTCGCGCACCGGTTACCTACCTTTGTTTGGAGATTTGTGTTTGTCTTTTGTCCCCTTTGTTCCCCTTCTCCAAAAATTATTTTCGTCATTATTGTCCAGCTCGCTTGCACCTTTGCATTTAATTGTATTATCATCACAACCTTAAAAAGCAAGCCATTAACCCTTGTCTGGCGGCAGCTGATAAAACCCGTTTGCTCTACTGATGTCTAAACTCCTGCTTAGCTCAGTTGGTAGAGCGCTCCACTGAAAACAGTTCGATACCTGGTTCGATACCAGCACCAGGCGGATTTTTTCGGTCGCGCACCAGTTACCTAGCTGTGTTTGGAGATCTGTGTTTGTCCTTTGTCCCTCTTGTTCCCCTTCTCCAGGGATTATTTTCGTCATTCTTGTCCAGCTCGCTGGCACCTTTGCATGTAATTGTATTATCATCATAAGTTTCGAGAAAATAAATTTAAATATTTCGAACATATAGTGAACTCACAATTTACAAAAATATAAAGATATGTACTTTAAGATAATAAGGAAAAAGTTTATATCAGTACATCTAACACTCATCTTATAAAATTGAAAACGAACATTGAGGAATTGACAATTTCACGGTTTCAAAGTAATGAAGCAAGATATGAAGGCTGTTCTTTGACCACTAATAAGCTAAGGAAAAACGCAAGACCGATAAAGGAGTCGTTAATATATGCGAAACTCAGATGCTTACTGCAGCAACTTTTCTACATAATCACCACACCAATTGAAGCTCTTATCATGAGTTTGCAGAAGCTCTCGAATGCCCTCCTAAATAATGAAAGACGCTTACAAATCTCTGTAATGCGAAATTAGAGCGCGGCTCTTGAGGAGGAGGAGGGAGGGTATGCTTCTCCTTCTCCTCCTTACCCTCTCCGCCTCCTCCTCCTTCTTTCCTTCTCCTCTTCCTCCTTCTCCTCCAATTCAGTTTCCCCGCTAAATTTAGGAGGGAAAATTAATGTAACATGACTTGGCGTCACCACACCTATGAAAAAATACAATTTCTCCGCTAGATCTAGCGGGAAAATTCAATTCCCCGGGAGAATCGCATTGGTGTTGAAGTCACGGGACGTAAATTTTCCCGCTCAATCTAGCGGAGAAACTGAATTTCCCAGCTAAATTTAGCGGGGAATAGAATTGGTGTTGATGTCACGTAGCGGGGAATTGAATTGGTGTTGAGGTCACGTCACGTCCATTTTTCCGCTAAATTTAGCACGGTTACGCCGACGCCAACGCCGCGAAACACGGAAACGGGCTCCTAAAGGCAGAACCATATAGGGCGTATTTGCGACGTATTTACGAGTGTTTCGGTGGACGTAATCCCGACGTATACCGGGCGTCGGGACGAGCGCTTCCTCGACACCTCGAGCTCGGCGTATATACCGGCATATTCGGTGATCCGACTAAGACAGATCTCGGCGCTTCGGCGTACGAGGGGCGTTCATAAAGTTCGTATTATTGTCACGAAGGAATATGAATTCAGCAATCAAACTCGAGTAGGAGTTGAGACTTTCTCTACATGTTCGCCACCAAAAGTGACCCACTTTTTCCAGCGGTGCACCACATGCCGGGGCCATTGTTATAGAACTCCTAGCCTTGAGTGTTCAGAAATTGCTCCACTTCAGCAATCACTTGTTCGCCGTGCTTGAAATGCTTTCCTCTTATTTGGCCACATTACAAGCGTCTGTACCATTTAACCAAAGTGTCATAAACTGGGGCGTTGTCCCTGAACAACGCTCCCAGATTGGAATGAATATCCTTAACATTGCTTCCCTTCAAATGAAAACAAAAAGGATCACTGCATGTTCTTGGCACTGACGGGCGGTGCCATTTTTGGTTCGACTCCCTGGCGGCGTTCCGAGCTACTATAGCATGCGATGTTTATACTGTGCGGAAACTAGAGGGACGCGCGCTCATGTTGATGCCTGTTTTGTTTCGTTTTTTTTCTTCGTTTGTGCCGATAATACGAACTTTATGAACGCCCCTCGTATTTCGGCGTGGCGTATCCGGAAGCGTACGGCGCGGTGCCGGCCAATCAGTTCCCGAGTTGACAGCCGGAAGTTGCTTGTGGATCGGCTTGCCTAGCTATGCGGCCGGCTGGCTGGCTTCAATCAGCCGCCGAAATGGGAGCTCGCTTGTCGCGTTGAACGGTTTATTGGCCAACTATATGAAATCGCTATACCTCTTTGAAATGAGCGATGAATGATTCAGACAGAAGAAAATACTATCATTTTTTCGGGTGATGTGAAACAATTATAAAAGGTTTTCAGCACAGATCGCGGCCGTCCTCCTGCCGGGACTTGTTGGCAACTTGGCGATTGCAAGAAACGTTTATAAAACAGACGTTAGCAAATTAGGCTTTCGTGGGTGATTAACATTTAGTTATTTCTGCATCCTTGCGGAACGGAATAATATAATAGCCGATCTAAATTTTGCCTCCTTTCATGAAAAACGCGAGTCGGGCTACACTCCACCAAACGCCGAGGAGACGTCGACGAAAAGCGCCGTGTGTGCTTTGGCGACTTTCCCCTCCTCCGTTCTATGAAAAACGCGCCAGCCAAATGCCGTGTTTACGACCGTCGAGATGACGCCCTATGTTGGTCGGCCTTAAGAGCTGCGCTCTAAAAACGCTCTCAGTCGTTCCATTTCGTGTCAACAAAACCGTCGCCACGGTCGCCCAATGTGTATGGAGGGCACTACGTCCACAATAATGGGGGCAGTGTATGGAGGACACAGATGTCCATGGTAGGGGCAACCTGTACGGAGCGTAATGGCGGCAATGTGTATGGAGGACACAGACGCCCACGATAATTAGGGGCAGGGAAAAAAGTGTCTGGCGACTGACGGTTTTGCTGACGCGTGATCGAATGACTGAGAACTCAGGCGGCAATCTTCTTTGAGGAGGGCATTAAAAACTTGTTCTACGTCATGAGACGTGGGTACAGAAAGTATTTAAATTCTGTGAAAACTATATAATTTTAGAGCGCAACTCCTAGGCGCCCGTTGAGCGGCGTCGCCGTCGCCATCGCCGTCGGCGCAACCGAGCGCGTTGCATTGTGGGAATAATGGAACCGGGTGTAATCGCGCGTTGCATAATGGGAAAATTTTCCCGCTAAACTTAGCGGGAAAATATTCGGTAAATTTCCCGCTAAATTTAGCAAAAAAAGTTTCGCAAAATTTCCCCTCTAAACTTTGCGGGAAGATTTTCGGTAAATTTCCCGCTAAATTCGGCAGAGAAATCTGCGCAAAATTTTACCGCTGAATTTTTGCTAAATTTTCCGCTACATTCAGCGGAAAAGTTTTCGCTAACTTTTCCCGCTAAAATTTGCGGGAAGATTTTACCACTAAATGGAAGCGGAGTAGAAGAGGAGGAGGGCAGGGTAAGGAGGGGAAGAAGGGGCATACTCTCCCCTCCGTACCCTACCCTCTTCCTCATCAACCGCTGCCCTCTAATTCGGAATTACAGAAAATTGTAAACGTCTAATTTTTCATCACTCGTTTTTTTACCGCTTTGTCGGAGGTTAAAAGAAAAGCGGCCCTCATATAATCTTTTTCAGAAATATTACCAACATAAACTATATACCATAGGTAGCTTATTTTTATTGCTACGCAGTGAGTTGTTTCACATCACAGGTTTATTTTCTAGAATATTTTGAAGGTTTTCGAATGTGAGGGTAAATTGCAATGGATATACAAGTTTGCGACGTTGTAACGAAAAAAAATAAAAGCTAAAAAAGCGGTACGCAATAGTCAAACAGTTTGAAAACAACAACCGAATTTGCGAAAAAGAAGTGCATTTTTGACGTATGAAATGCAGTATGATTTCTTTGAAAAGCCCCGTTTGCGGCAGCGGTACAGCTAAAGCGGGAAATACACGCGAACGACGAACATAGGCTTTCATCAAAATTAAAAACAGGCTGTTTGGACAGGTGACTCACGCTGCATCCGGCCCCAAGTCCTCGTACTATCCTTGAGTTACATACGTATAAAAGTACGTTTAACAGCAATAAGCCGAACGGATTCAGTTGGTTCAAATTTGCGAGAGATCAAGCCTGGCTGGAATCCTTGGATATTGGTTTTTCGCTATTTTCTGTCCAATTTATATGAAGTTCAGTTGAGTTCGAATTCTTCTTAGTCGTAAAACATTTCTAAATTTAAATTTGTTTCATGTTGTATTTGAGACGTTTGCATAGACGTAGCTATGGAAAGCCAGTTACCTCACCAGCACGGCACTCCCGTTGTAAGTAAAAATGTATTATTTGTTTTATACTGTAATGTTAGCAGTTTTAAGCTAAAACGGCCAATAATAATTGACTAGTTGGCAAAGTGCACACGTACAAGCAAAAAATATCTCAAGTATTTTTCCAAAAGCAACGTTTCAACAGAAAATAATATGACAAACAATTCATGTACAATGTTGTACAAAAATATTCAAACCAGCTCACATTCATGCCGGACTAATATTTATTTATTCATTCTTTGCAACATGCAAAGACTACTCTCATTATATGCAAGGTGCGTGTAACTGCGACTATCTAATTAAAAGGGAAACAAAAACAAAATGCGATGCGTTTAATTAAAATAAAAACAACGAGTGCTGACGAGCTCTTCGTAACATGATAAAACAGCGCACAGAACACGGAGGAAGAGAAAAGGACAGGAAGAACGAAGGAGCGCTTCTCTTCCTCCATGTTCTGTGCGCTGTTTTATCATGCTGCAGTACCAATTAGCTCAAATCACGACTTTACTCTATTTCACCTTATGATGTACCGCAGGAAAAGCTACAAGCGCGAGCTCTTTGCTTTGGGGCACACCTCGGCGGCGCAAGCTCTCGTGCATTAAGTGCAGCTTCCAACGCTGTGAGCTCGAGATTCTAGCCTTCGCTGCGGTACAACATGAGGTGAAACGGAGAATAGAGCTCTTCGTGGCTTTTGAGGCAGATTATGTATTCCTATTCAAGAAAATTCAAGGAATTATTTTAATATTATGCGGCCCCCATAATATCAAAATCACAAGTTTCATCATATTATGTTGTTGTTTTTTGTTTTGTTTTTTTGTGGTTTAAGACGCACGTACACTTGCGTTCGTTTCTCGTTTGGTAACGTGAAGTGGGATAACACGAACCCGTTTTAAGTTGCTTATTCCTCTCGTGACCACCACGGGACTAGAAGCTCTGTTTGGGGATTCGGTGACTTCTCTTGTTGGCTTTACGTTTCACTCAGGGTCACCTGAGCTCTTCGCAGATTTCGGGCTTTTGGGATTGTCCTCGTAAAACTGCTGATGCGTCAACACTTGCTTGGTTCCGCAATTACCTAGTTTGAGGATTTTGGTAATGTTTTAAAACTGGACGATTTTAAAAAGTCACTCGACGTTCAAGTGTCCTAACGTGGTTGCAATTCTTTCTTTCCTTTTTTTTGCGTTTTTTGTTTGGCGGAGAAGGTGTTTTTTTATACGTCTCGTAAGGTCATACGTTTTGCGGGCCTGCGAGTTTAGGCTACTAAACCGCGGATGTTTAGCGGGATAGTTACAGTGGCTACGTTTACATGGATGCGACAGCAGCGCATCGGATCCAGTTAGCGAATCGGATCCACTTCAACCACTACGTTTACATGGATCCGGATTGACCAGTAGCGGCACCTCGTGTCGAAGGATCACAACGCAAACCTCGTGACCTTCAGATTGTTTCCGAGGTGTCCGGTTTGCCTTACAAGAACGAGGGATTACGGGAGCAAAGCTCCCGTAATCCCTAGCTTGAGCACTCGATTCAATTCGCTAGCGTATGCAAATCCGATGCGCTGCAGTCGCATCCATGTAAACGTAGCCAGTGTGAGTGGCCGTCCGGTCGGCACTCTTCTTGTCTAGCCGCCACCCCCGTCGTGAGTTTTTAAAGCTTTGTTTCTTTGAAGCGCCAAGGCCCTGTAGTTGTTTTTCGGCGTTTCGACCTCGGTAACGTACGTTTGCAGGGCTACCTCCACTGTAAAGTTCGTTCGTGCATTCCAAATGCAAGGCGTTGTTATTGTCAGCGATCTGGCCACAGCTCGGTTACCTGCCGAGGAAAGACGACGTGTGCAAAGTGTGGAAGCACAGATCACCAGGTCGACACATTGAGGACTGCTCCAGCGCCCATTCTACGTATCGTCGGTCTTGTCCAAAGTTTGAAGAGAAAATTATTCTTACCATAGAAATCAGCGACAACCTCACCTAGCCTGAGGCAAGGAAACCATTTTCTTCCACCAAGGAGGCACATATGCCGAGGAGGCTGCCAGGGGGCGGAGCCGCCGCTCAAGGCATCGGTGTGCACTCAGCATAGTACTCGAGACTTTGAGTTCTCACCCAGCCCCACAACCCCTAGCGAGGGGACCCCTCCTTCTACTGCACAGCAGGAGGTGGAGACCATGAAGGTATCTGCCAATTCGACACAGCCATTTCACCTTCCAGTGAGAGCACAAAACCACCTCCTCATAAAGGGGAGCACAATATAAACAAAAAACACCACGCGTTACTACTGCAACTCATTGAACATAATTTGCGTTCTCTTGGTGTGAAGTTTCCTTTTTCTACATATTTAACTTAGTTGTGTTATGAGCCATATAACCTTCATGCCTTGGATCTGTCGGGGTCTCTTACACGATATAGACGATGTTCACTTTCTTCTTAGTGAGCTACATTTAATAGGTCTAGCAATAGAGGAGATTCATTTGAAGTCCACACATACGCAAGTTTTTGAAGAACTATCATGTTGTTCCAATTGTGCAGAGTGTGGTGGCGTGAGCCAAGATCTTCCTTAACACTTCTCTCAAGAGTGTTGCTGCACGGATTCTCCCTGACCGTCTCATTACTGTTGTTTCACAGTATCTTACATCACACATTACCATACATATGCATGACCCACAGAACCCTATTGAAAAAACCAGCTTAAGCTGGTCCCAGCTTCAAACTCGGTTACTGCTCCAGCATGCCCAGTTTGGCATGCTGGTTGATCCGGTCATACTGGTCATGCTGGCTGATCTGGTCCCAGCTTCAAGCTTGATTATTGCTCCAGCACGCCCAGTTTGGCATGCTGGTTAAGTCAGTGGACTTCCCCACCAGTTTAACCGGTTTAAATTGATACACATGATAAACAAGCCAAACTCTTCAGAGAAGCCAGCTCGGAATCCAGTTTATTATTTTCGTACTCGCGGCCTGCTCACAAGAGCTCAGATGCTACATATCCTCGGCACTGACACAGTACTAACCGACGCAGGCAGTGCTTCTCGGTGCAAAACAAACAATGTTATTAAAACTAGATTGCTTATCTCTCAACACGAGAAATACTAGACACACGCCAAAAGCAGGCAATAACAATAAAAGATACTGCACGGATGAGAGAAGCGAACCTGGGTCCCGCCAGTAATGGGGTGAGCGGCCTCTTGCGTAGTCGGCAGAGGCGAGGAAATCCGTGTGGCTTGGATGGCATTGGCAATACTCCTTGGCACCACCGTTATTCACGAGCACACACATGTTCGAAGACATGAAATGACGCCTCAGTCGGGGCGTCCGACTTTTCCCGCGCTGAACGGACTGCCACTCGCTGTCTCCTCAAATCGCGCTTCGCTTGCACCGCTGTTCAAGTATTCTCCAAACAACGCACACACAGCCGTCCCTTCAAAAATCTGCTCAAGATAGCCAAACGTGTCTCGAATTCTCCGTTCCTACCACTCTCTCTCTCTCTCTTCTCGCACACAAAGGCAGTTCGCAGCGCGCCCGAAGCGCCCGGTCGTCTACCAAAAACGAGAGGACAAAGAACAGGATGTGGCCTCGCCCCAGCCTAAGCCGACGTTGGCGTGCGCGCTCCCAACAAGACCAGCTTGACAAGCTCGAAACAGCTTCGGTACTAGCTCGAACCAGCTTAAGTACCAGCTTGCCCAGCTGCAGTGCCAGCTCGAACCAGCTTGAACCACCTCGACCAGCTTGAACCAGTTTGATTACCACGTAAAGCAGCTCGAACCTAAAAACCAGCTAAACCAGCTTGGCCAGCCTGATTTTCTTGCTGGTTTTTTCAATAGGAAGCTTTTAACTTAACTTCCACAGCCTTTGTTTAGGTGATTTTAACGTTCATTACACCATGTGGGATAGTGCACAAATTGATTCTCATGAAGGAGTCATTGAACGATTTTTATTGTCAGCAAATTTATGTCTTTTAAATAACGTAGTTCCAATCATTTTAGAGCTTCACATAACTCTTTTAATTGTACTGATTTGGCTATTTCATCACCATCATTGATTCCTAGTTTTTTTATGTTTTTGGATAATTCCTTTACGAGTGACCACTTCTCAGTCGTTTTAGAGAGCCTTGATGACTTCCCGGAGATCAGAAACGTATTCATGGATGGAAACTTGACACATCGAGCTGAAAACGTTTCAGCCAAGCTGCTACATTCGACGCTCCTCTGAGGAGGCTACAACGCATGTTACTGAAGAGATAATTAAGGCCACTGAGAAGTCCATCTAACGTACTTCCGGTCATTTACAAAATAAATGCAAGCCGTGGTGGAATGAAGACTATTCAATCACCCTCACGAGGCAAAGTAGAGCCTCGAATGTTTTCCGGCGGTACCCAACGGTGAATAACAAATTGAACTAAAAGCCTAAAGGGCAAGCCCGCTGGACAAGAATGCCGGCACAGAATACATTTTGGTTAAATATATCTCATCTATAAGCAGTTTTATTGCGGCTAAAAAGGTTTGGGACCGCGTACGAAATATCAAACGCGACTACCGCTGTTTACCATCCCGGCATTTAACTTGCCTCTCGGGTCTGTCATGGAGTATGTGAAAGATGTTGCCAATGTTCTTGTTCTACATTTCCACGGTGTACCTAGCTCTGAAAATTATTGTACAGAATTCCAACAATTTAAATCTCGCACAGAAAGATGATCTATTTCAGGGGTGGCCAAAAGTCGGCTCGCGAGCCGCATGCGGCTCTTCGCGGGTTCAAGTGCGGCTCGCGGCTCTCTGGTAAGCGTGCCCCCTTCCTCCTCTGTTCCCAAAACAAAAAAGTTCTAGAATTTAGAAAAGCTCAGTCGTGGCAGCCTTGTACCACAATACGTGCGTACAACTAGACTGCTTTATGGCAAATAGATGTGCCCAGTGACCCTATTTTCTTTATCGTTCTAGATGGAATTTTGAACCGCATATGCATAACGGGCGTCTTGGGAGTGACTGGCTAACGAACCATCCAATTTTGCTTAGTGGTTCAAGAAAAGTTATATTGCCTGGGGCTATTTGTTGTAGCCGACAATTATGCTTGTCCCCTTTGGAAAGAACTCTTCCCTTCATACCGTTTCTTTTTAATGGTAACGCGCCTTTTTTTATGTGTGTGGCTCTCTGAACTTTTGTAGTTTTGTCTGCGGCTCTAACTCCATGTCACTTTGGCCACCCCTGATCTATTTTTGCTGGGGGCTAACTGGGAGCCATATAACGGCCGGGGCCCTTACAATGTGCGAGCTCGAGCAGGCTCTTGATGTAAAGAAGATTGTCCGCACCAGGGCCTGATTCACTGCACTAAATCATGCTTCAAAAGCTCTCGCATTACTCGCTCAGAAACCTCCTTCTTTTTTCTACTCTCTATGGGGAATTCATGTTTCCCTCAAGCATGGAGGCGGGCTCATACTGTACCGCTTCTGAAGCCCGGTAAGAGGCTGCACTTCCTTCCAGTTACCGACCCATTGCACTCACTAGCTGCCTGGGAAAAACTCACCAGAGGCTTATTAATAGCCGGTTAATATACATTAGAAAAAAATTTGTTCGACATTGTCCCCTGATATTACGCAGTGTTTCTGCGTAAACAACATTTCACATCTGTTTTCATTGACCTAGAAAGAACCTATGATACCACACTAAGATTTATAATACTTAAGTGCGTCTAGGGCTATGGTATTTTGAGTCCTATGAAGATACAGGACATTCCAGGTTCGACAGGGCTGTACTGTCGGATCCCATTGATCAGGAAAATTAAGTTTTCCAAGGGGCATCCTAAGCGTCACGTTGTTTGCAGTCAAGATAAACTCCCTTTTCAGGATACTCCCATCTTCAATCTCATATCCATTGTATGTAGACGATTTTCAGATATCCTGTTCCTCTTCTAACACTTCCAGCTCTGAACGCAAGCTTCATTTAGCCTTAAAGAAGTTACTAGGTACTTGGGCACACAATAATGGTTTTAAGTTCTCTCCGGGGAAAAGCGTTTGTGTGCCATTCTCCCAACGCCGTGTCCTGACTCCGATTTTAAAGCTGGAATTTAAGCAACGAACTGAGTACACATTTATTGGCGTAATTTTTGACAGGAAACACACCTTTATCTCTCACCATAAGTCTCTCAAAGAAACATGTCTTCAAAATATTAAAATTTTAAAAGTTTTAGCATACAAGTCTTGAGGATCGATTGAGAGTGTCTTCTTTGCCTATACATTTATGTTTTGCAATCCCGTCTTGACTATGGTGCCACAATAGGTGAATCAACGAGACCGTCTGCTCTCAAAGTGTTAAACCAAGAGCACTAATCCGGTTTACTTCATGCCACGGTTACTTACCATACATCCCCAGTTTTGAGTTAACATGCGTAATCCAACAAGTTGTCATTGTATAGAAGATGGCAACATTTGAGCATGCCATATGCCTATAAGATTTTAGCTAGCCCTCACCATCCAACATATTATGCCTAAAAACATTCAAGGTTCGCCCGCCTTTTCGAAAACAGACCCAGCATCGCGTGGCCTTTAAGTCTCGGCCATGCAGACTATCACATATGTTCATATTTCTCTCAGTGGAGCGACACTCCTTCAGCCAATTCACTGTATTTCCCCCTGGGAGAGACTGCCATTCTGTTTCGATTGGTCTCTTACAAAATATAGTGAGCATACTGTCGCTCCGACGGTCATCCTTCAAGAATTTCAAGAGCTAAGGAGGAAGTGTGCTGATCATTCCAAGTTTTATACGAGGGTGCTAAGGATCTATCATTTACCAGATGTGTCATGCACTCCGAGAAATGTTCTAGGGTTAAAAGCTTTAATTTGACAGCGTCTTTTTACAGTTGCATCCAGTTTTGTTAGCAGTTAATTACATTAGACTGAGGAGAAATGAAAAGTAGAAGTTTAGACTCGCAAAATGTAATCACTGCCATTGTCGCCCTGAAAGACACCAAGAAAATACTCGTACAGCTTATGCTTGCCAAGATTAATATAGCATTGCAGAACAGATAATATACTTATTACATTTTGCTGGGTTCCAAGTCGCGTGGGCATATATATTAGGCAACGAGAAAGCTGATAGGCCCGCTTCATCCTCTAGAAAACTTCGGCAATTAACTGCCTCGTTACCCTACCAGTATATCAAACCAATCGTGAGGGCGTCAATTTTCAAATAATGGCAGGCAGAATGAAAAAAAAATCTTATAATAAGCTTCACTTCACCAAGCCCATTCTTTGATTGTGGGAGAGCACCTCTTTCATGAAACGGTTCCGCGAGGTCTTAATATGCAATCTTTACATATGTCTCTCGTATATCACCCACAAATACCTCCACTGTGGGGAAGACCTACCACACTGTGCACACAGCAATGATATTTCCATCCTACACATTCGAGGGATTTGCTCTGGCCTTGAAGAAAAACTACGGTATCATTGTGACGCGTTTTTTAGATATCGTGTACCCTTTCATTCTGTTATTTTTACTCGG
Organism: Ixodes ricinus; assembly: GCA_037355805.1. Classification (NCBI taxonomy): domain Eukaryota; kingdom Metazoa; phylum Arthropoda; class Arachnida; order Ixodida; family Ixodidae; genus Ixodes; species Ixodes ricinus. The sequence continues at coordinate 14,023 of JAZHYW010011396.1, read as the reverse complement.
AGATCACACTTTCAACTCATTTGATAGTCTCCTTAGCTCAATTTCTAGCACCGCCCTTTGACACCAGGTTTAATACCAGGCACATCTGTCAGGTCACGACATACAAAAAAAATATATATATATAATATGCAACCTAGTTTCACGCACTTTGGCATATGTTGCATTTTGCGCCATAAAACACTCAATCATCATCATTATCATCACAAAGATTGAGAACTGAGGAACGTATCTTATTAAGCATGTGTATAATGCCAAACATAATTTTCATACCGGGATGGGCTGAGCTCTACCAAGGAGCGATATTTTATTGTGAATAGTAAACAAGTCCAGACAACTTCACCTTAAAACGCCGGCTATTACATCCTAGAGACTAGAGAGTAAAGAATCATTGTCATGAGTCTATAGGGCTGTGCGGCTAAAGTTTCGCAGCGCATATGCAGCGCCACCCATCCCCCTGGCGAGGCGCGCCCGTACTTGTTAGCACTACGAGGAGCAGACGACGCGGGAGACTGGTGCGCTTGCCGTGCTGGCCCCGCGCTTCGCAAAGTAATGTACTGAATGCAAAAGGTCAGGGCACCAGGTACTGTTGTGTAGTCAAATGCCACAGAATCGTATTAAAGAGAAAGGTAAATAAGTCTCTCCCGAAAAGTTTTATTTGGTTCCTGGGAGGTGATTCAAGAAAGATCGCCATAATCAAGAATTGCCAGCTGTGGGGAGAGCAGGGTTGATTTTTGTTTCTTTATCTCGCCGCACGATTCAGTAGCAGACATATACACAACGCGTTACTAGCAACGAGTTACTTCTACCTAGTTACTTTTTTTCAGTCACGAGTAACGTATTTAGTTACTTTCCTAGAAATGAAACGCGTAACGTACTTAGTTACTATGAACGCCAAATAACAAGTAACGGTAGTTCGTTACTTTGGAGGAGTAACGTGTACAATACCGTTTAAACAGTCTTGTTTTAGTTCTAACCTGAGTATGCATCTATTGTGGCAAAAGCAGATGGGCCACCGGAAAAAGAACTAAACAGCAATAAAATATAGCAATGTTTATCACTGAGCACGTCAGTTGAACTCTACAGCTGGGAATGTCCTCCACCCAGCTAGCACATTAAGGTTCATTAGTTGAAGCTTCTATAATCGTGCACAGACTGAATGTAAACCAAGAGGTCGCCAACACGGGAAGGCACAGAATCCATTCTCAACTTCAAACTTTAGAAGCAGACAGAACGAAAGAAAGAGGGAAATCCCAGAGTTAGAGCAAACACTGCCGTTCCTTCGAGCGCGTGAGTAGAACGAACCTTGAGTGTAGCCGGAGATGTACAGTCAAGGAAGCGGGGAAACATGACTGATGAAAACTTCGAGAAGCAGCTACTGCCTAAGTGCAACGACTACTGAAAAGAAAACAATAAACCATGAAACAAAAGCAGTTGTGTATTTGGTCGTCAAAGTAACGAGAAAAGTAACTCGTTCCTTCGGAAGTAAAATAACCCGTTCCTTTTGAAAATCGCTAACGAGAAACGTATTTAATTGCTTTTAGAGAAAGGAACACCCTGCTATACTTGCCTGACTGTCAAAATCTCCTTATTAAGACCATAAACGACTCTGGGCAGCCTTATCCCTGACCTACTCTCCTCGCGAGCATCGCGGGATCAAGTCGTCAGTCGGCAATCGCGTGGCAGATTCGCCACTAGAGGCACCGGCTGCCAGTACATTTGCTATTTATGGATGATCCGACAACGGGCATTATTTCGACGATGGCACAAGGGCAGTCAGGGCTAAAAAATGCTCAAACACGAGCATCATTCACGCAAGGGTATTTTTGGTAGGCTTGCAATCACTCGTGCTTATTTCACGAGCACCGAATGACTATACTCCGTTTCACCTTATGTTGTACCGCAGACAAGGCTAGAAGCGCGAGCTCATAGCGTTGGGAGCTACTATTAACGCACGAGAGCTTGTGCCGCCGAGATGTGCCCTAGAGCAAGGAGCCTGCGCTTGTAGCCTTTCCTGCTGTACATCATAAGGTGAAACAGAGTATACACGCCTGCCAAAGGTACCATCACGAGCATGCTGCATATGTTAAAGGCTTGTCCGTGTCGGTTGTTATTGTCTGTTGCTCTAGTGTGACTCGAAAGTCATGGATAAATAGCTCCTTAAATACAAAGACGCTTTGCACACGCGCCACATTACAGCCGCCATTGCTGACTTTCTCTTGTCTTAGCGAGATACCAAGCCACTGAAACGGGCGTTGACGAGCCTCTTCAAAAAGGCCAATTTTGGGATGAAGGACATAGTAGAATCTAAAACGGCAATGACCTGACCTGCTATGGTAATGAAGAAGTGAATTAATAGCGATAAAATGAAACAAAACAAAAAGGTATATGTTATGGTGGTTGCCACCATGCCCAGCTGCCAAGAGATGCAAAAATACGTGTAATCAGCAAACACATAAACAAGGGGTCACTGAATTGTGTCGTCTGCTAGCGTGGCAAAATCGGTTGTGAAACTTTAATACAGACTTTTGTCATCGCTTCATGGTACTGAGATGATAGAAAAAGTTTGATTTTATATTGCGAAGACACACTGCCTACAGAAAATTATTTACTTTTTTATCTGAACATTTCTGACCTCACGTCGAGTCCTATTCATTTGTTCATTACAGCGGCCCTAGCAACGGTGATGATGATTATGATGATGATGATGATGATGATGATGATGATGATGATGAGCTTGCAGGGCCATCTTGTGACGTCATCACTTATGGGAGTCAATTTGGCCCTACCCAATTTGGAGCGCCTTTCGACGCGTTGGCAGGACACGACTTCCAGCCGAACGTTGAGGCTGCGCTCGTGTCCCGTTTGTGTCTGCGCTCGATTTCCTTGTGAAGACATAAAAATTCTACTGCACAGGCTTTGAATATTTTAGGCGGATTTATTCAGACCCATTCTCTAGACGGCAACAAAATATTGCAGTTATCCGGTAAGACTGATCTCACCCACGCCCGGTGCGAAGCTGCGGCGCGTGCCGTGCACGATTTGCTTGGCACAAATGCAGCACAACTTTCCTTCGCCATGACGCCAACGCTACAGGCGCCCGTGCAGTTATGCAGCTTTGAGCGCCGCTCACAGCTGTATACGCGCTAGAGTGCCTTCATACACACGCGCGCTTTTGCTTGAGTGGTGACATCTCAGCCATTTTCACGCCCAATCGTTTTTTTATGCATTTTGAAGTGCGCGCATTACGGTGTCACTCAGCTCGGGCATGCAGCTTTGGCTAATGCATAGACGCCATTTTATCGCCCAAGTCACGCACCGAGTGCGCGAGAGCGTCACGCGCTGGCACATTCAGTGCAACAATGGATGTCTTCACCCTGAGACAGACAGACATGTAGGCACCCTAATACGCACCTTCTTGACTTCTTTAGAAATGCCCCGCGCCTCGGCACGCTCGCTCCGGTTGCACGCGAGCAATCCCTTACAAAAAATTTGTATCTGGCCAGATCTGGAAGATTTCAGATATGGCCATATCAAAAATTGGCCACATATAACCTGAAATGGTATATCTGCCAGATATAGCCTGCATAAAGCCAGATATAGCCTGATATCCCCGGCCAGGTACTGGAAATCCCAGATCTGGCTAAGTAAGGAAAATTCCAGGTCTGGCCAGGCATATCAAAAGGTACACAAGCCTGAAATCAGCACTTTAGATATTTTTATTGTCTACAATTCTCCCAGAGTTCCGGCCCGCACTCAAGGAAATAAAGGAACGGTGATCCTTCAGCTCCCTAGTGATCGCTAGTTTTGACCAGTTCCATGGCTACATACTTTCGAGTGTAATTCGTGGTCACCCTCAACAAGCGTCCCAAAGGGCTCAATGACCTGTCATATCACTTTTAAAAATTTCTCGTCAATGGCAGTGTTTATGATACTGTGCATTTTGTCTAACCTTCAACAAGGCTGAGGCGCCAAAATCTCTCTACAATATTATCATTCTCGTGATTGTTGTTTTAGCAGAAATTACTTAAAAGCCGAGAAATCACAACAATCCAAAACCGGGATTTAGCTCGGATTCAGCGGAGCTGTTTCTAGCATTTTTAGCGTTTTTAACTTTATATCAGCGTCTTTGAAGCTGTACGAGAATGATAATAATGTAAGAGATATTGTCTGCAGCTCATCCAGGTTGAAGGTTGAACAGAATGCACAGTACTGACATTGGCGAAAAATGTTAAAAGTGATATGACAGGTACTTGGGTTCAATACGACACTTGTTCAGGTGACACCGAATTACGACTCAAAACTGTGTAACCAAAGAATTGGTCGAAATTTCCGATCACTAGGAAGCTGAAGAAACACCGCACCCATGATTCCTCGAGTACGGGCCGAGGTGCTTGGGGGATTTAGCAAATTGTCTATTCCGGCGTAATGTTAACACTTCAAAATAATTAATTCTACATTGAAATCCTCGTGAAAATTAGCACAAATAATCTCAAACGTAAGCTTGCCAAAACTGAAGTTTGCGATTATTTGTGCTAATGTTTAGCTTGCGAACAATGAGTCATTCACATTTTGCTAACAAAATAAATTTTTAACTTTTCTTTTAACTCTTTAATATATCGAAAACAGGCCGCCAGATGAAGCTGTATATACGCCAGATAAGTCTGTATATACGCCAGATAAGTTCTGTATATACGCCATATCAGTCTGTATATACGCCAGATAAGTCTGTATATACGCCAGATAAGTCTGTATATACGCCATATCAGTCTGTATATACGCCAGATAAGTCTGTATATAGGCCGTATATAATCATATAATGTTTGATATGGCCAGATATGGCCCAGATATAAGATTTCCATACGGGATACATGAAAATAAAAATAAGAATTACAAAAAAGAAACTGAAAGGAAACCATTTCGCGTTTTGATAAAAACGCTAAATGTGGTACACTGTTTTTTTTTACGCTTTATTAGTTGATGAGCAGAGCTGAAAGAGGCTTATAAAACGTTTCTGTTTACAAAATCACAGCTCAGACGGCTATGATTTTTCGTCGTTTCGAAACGTGAGCAAAGCACCCGTCATACACACGAACGATGAAGATCGCACCGGCCAGAAACTCTTCGTTTACAAAATGCTGAGCTGTGAAGATCGCACTGCTCAGCATGCGATTTTCACAGCCTGCCAGCACACGTGTTCATCGATTCCAAAAGCGGGCAAAGTACCCGCTGCACGTACAAGCGCTGAAAATGGCGCAACGGTCGGAAGCTTTTAGCGGCGAGATGTTTTGGTGGCGTCCTCCTATGGTTCCCCCTTGTGACGTCATTGCCTTGCGAACAACAAGTTCGATGGTGTTTGTAAATAGAATAGTGGAAGCTTGAAATCATTGCGCTCTCAAAGGAACACTGCCAACACCGTCAAAATTAAAGTCCTTTCATTCCTCTCATTTCCGTCGATGATAAAACCTTTTCTGACGTCATAGTCAGCGTTCGGCCAATCGTGGAGGGCCGACCACAGCGACGCTTTCGGTCGCCCACGTCGCTAATTGTCTATCTACGACTGTGACTCGTGCATAATCCGACACTATACTCTGTTTCACCTTATGATGTACCGCAGGAAAGGCTACAAGCGCAGAGCTCCTTGCTCTATAGGGCACATCTCGGCGGCACAAGCTCTCGTGCGTTAAGAGCAGCTCCCAACGCTATGAGCTCGCGCTGCTAGCCTTCTCTGCGGTACAACATAAGGTGAAACGGAGTATAGTCATTACAGGCCTCGCATCTAAAGGCTGAACTCAGTGGAGCAAAGATTGAGAGCAAAATTCGCTCTGAAAGCATCGATTACAGCACGGCGCTGCGTATTCGTCGTATACTAAATTCCATGCGATAAATAAGCGATGAACGCCTACGAAGCCAATACATGATGTCTAACCCTTACGGAAATGTCATATCTGGACTTATATTAAAAAATGCAGATATGGATATATAAGGAATTGGGCAGATATGGCCAGATATGCATAGTCAGGCCATATCTGGATGTATAAAGCCATATCTGCCCAATTCCTTATATACCCATATCTGCCCAATTCCTTATATACCCATATCTGCCCAATTCCTTATATGCAATATATGGACTGCTTTATATGATCCCGTGTTTGGGCCTGGCAAATAAGGTACCCACCCCATATAAAAGCAATTTTCATGTGATGCTCCTTCTAGGATCACATGAAAATTATTGCCATGGGGCAGGTACCACACTTTCCAGGTCCAGACATGGGATCATATAATGCATTTCTATGAATATCCACAAAATATATATTTACTGCTATCCCACACTGCCAAACGTATGTTTACATAAATATATCTACGGAATATTCCACTGACCAATCTTTATTGGCCTGGTTCGGAAATAGTCATTCCAACAAATATGTATGCTACAAAGATAGAATGAAGGCGATTGCTAGTTAAGAAACATTGTAACATATCATTCAACGTTTGAAAGGCACAGCCATTTGGCGGGATTGGTTGTCAAGGGAGCAGACCGAGAATATTGTTTGCAAAAAAGTTTAATACATAAAAGCGCCAAAACTCTAAACAAGTACTTCCCCCGTTTAAGAAAAAATTATAAGAAACAAAACTGTAATGTAACATGGACAACCACTAAAATAGACTAAAAATGTAATAGCACACAGAAACCTATTAAAATAAAACAAATGAAAGGCAACAATTAAGCTGTAAACTATACAAAAGATCCAAAGTCGTTGATTCCTACTCACAGGGTCACAGTCCTGATTCAACTCTCCGGTCGAGCACAGCAGTTTTCACAAGGGCTTGCTTGCTAGCCTCGTCGTTGAAGTCCTTCCTTACACCGTGCATTGTTGAAGTCCCCCAGTCGCTCCTCGCAGGCCTTGTTTTTCCGATTGGTCCCCAAATCATCCCGTGTGATTAACACGTCGCACACCACACGCACACAAACCGTTGTTCGCCGGAAGCAATACAAGATGAAAAGGTCATTACTGCTCCTTGAACACGAGGAGGTCACCACTGTTTCCCGCACTAGAAAATGACGAGGGCATCATATCTTTAACAAAAACCTCGTAAAAGGAAAAGATAAAATAATGAACACATAAGAAACAAAAACACGAAGGACTAAATCATGAAAAAAAAATGAAATAATTAGCACACAAGTAAAAAGAATAAAAACAAGAAGGACCTCCAGACAGCCACATTGGTTCAATTAACAATGATATTTAATTCTGATTAAAGAAATATTCCTGCTGCGCTAAAGATCACCAATATGGTGTGTAAACTAGGCGACCTTGAGCAAAGCAGGAATATTTGTGATCATAATCAAATGTCATTGCGATCTCAAAAAGTGTGGCTGCCTGCGTAAGTCCTTCGTATTACTATTCTTCTGATTTTGGGATATGCCAGCTGAACAAAGGAAGAAATACACACGACAGAGAGAGAGAGACACAAAGAACATACACATGCACTCTGCTGGACTAACAACCGTTTACTAAATATCATATTTTCCTTCGTCGGCTTTCATTTAATGGATAACTTCTTTTCCTTAGTCGACTTTAATTATTGCCTAGATGAAATAATTGTTCCTCGCCTTCATCACATCAGTTTGAAAAACGTTGCATCCCCAGAGGTAACGTCTGCTGTGGGCACATGCAGGCTATTTTACACAGGGGGCGTTTCCTGTAAATACTACTTTTCTTTTGCATGAAGCACAATGGAGGCAGTGCTTATACAATCTTCCTTCTTCTCCTCAATGGCTAGGGACTCTAGAATTTCCCTCGCGACCTGTTTTTTTTTTTTGTCTAGTCATGATGGTGATGTTTGAGAAGAATGGAGCACATTGGCATTCGCGACAATGCGCTGGAAGATGGCCCCCTGCTCCAATTGTGCGCATGACTACTTTTAAACACCCATCAATCCTCTCGTCTACTTCTGAGTTGCACAGTACAAGAAAGTCATGCGCAGCTTTGACCAAAGCTGCCCTGGACTTTCCTTCACCCATGAACTTCCTGTAAACCGGTATATTCGGTTTCTCGATCTCTCCTTAAAGTTCACAAGCACACACGTATGCTGGATGTATCAAGCTCGATCCTGTAAAGGATTTCTTCCGAGTGATTCTGAACATTCAGAAACTGTTAAACGAGGATTGGCTACTACAGCTCTTGTCGCGGCTCTACAGAAATCTTTCCCCCATAGGCTCGAGCGCAGTTTCCAAACACAGATCTCTAGACTTCAAGACTCCGGATACACGAGCACACTCCTCATACCTGTTTGTAAAAACATCTGCAAGCAAGTACGACGCAAACCAAGGGAGACTGCCCAGCCACCAAAAAAGAAGCCTCCTAAACCTCTAGTTGTGTTGCCATATATCCACGGGGTTACACATCGCCTAAAAAAGATCGCTGGCTGACGTGGAATACAAGTCGTCTTCTCTGATCCGAACAAAGCATATGCCATGTGCAGCAAGGTTAACAGTGAGGGCGACAACAACGAAAACAACATGTGCGGCACCGCCCACAGGACTCAATAGCCCCATGTGAAAGCGCTGTTGTTTACCACATTGCGCTGTCATGTGGGAAATTTTACATCGGACAAACTGGGCGCTGTGTCAATGACCGCACCAGAGAACACGCCGCCTCCGTGCGCACAATTGCAGCAGGGGGCCATCTTCCAGCGCATTGTCGCGAATGCCAATGTGCTCCATTCTTCTCAAACATCACCATCATGGCTAGACACAAAAAACAGGTCGCAAGGGAAATTCTAGAGTGCCTAGCCATTGAGGAGAAGAAGGAAGATTGTGTAAGCACTGCCTCCATTGTGCTTCATGCAAAAGAAAAGAAGTATTTGCAGGAAACACCCCCTGTGTAAAATAGCCTGCATGGGCCCACAGAAGACGTTACCTCTGGGGATGCAACGTTTTTCAAACTGATGTGAAGAAGACGAGGAACAATTATTTCATCTAGGCAATAATTAAAGTCGACGAAGGAAAAGAAGTTATCCATTAAATGAAAGTCGACGAAGGAAAAGATGATATTTAGTAAACGGTTGTTAGTCCAGCGGAGTGCATGTGTATGTTCTTTGTGTCTCTCTCTCTCTCTGTCGTGTGTATTTCTTCCTTTGTTCAGCTGGCATATCCCAAAAGCATGAATCACCAACCTGCTCAGCTTCAGGCAATCACAATTCTTCTGAATTCTGTGTTCATTATTGTGGCTGTTCAGGACCAGGCGGAACTTGGTGGTGCTTTCTCCAGATTAAAACGGCCAGGGGCGGAGATTCACTCCTTCTCCTTGGAGATACCCTCTGTGTATGCTGTGATTGGAAGAAGAAAAAACAATAATGAGCACACATACACATTATTAGCAACATTTCTTTGTAATAATTTTTCTAAAAAGGCCCCTGGATTAGGACCAAAACAACGCACAACATTTTTTTGTGTGCGATGTATAGTTTTGGCGCAAACGATTTGGCCTGCATTTCGCTGAACATACCCTGTATAACCTTGAAGTGCACCATTACAAATTCGGCATACTTTACACCACCATTGTGCTTCCTATGTGCATGACATTTAAAAGCCAAATCCGCGAACACTTCACAATAATTGATGCTTATTAAGCCGTGTGCTTTATGTGGGGCCTTTAAGTTCAAAGTATCCAAAGTGCGCGTCCGTCTGCATTCGCACAGTATACAGAAGAGGGAGAATGCGGCCGGGACTGCTGCTTTCACTCCTTTCAGAATATAGCTCAAGGATTCTCTAAATTTTGCTTATAGAGGTCATTTCACTGTGCTGAACGTACAAAGACAAGCTTGAAGGTCGCACAGGCAGTCTAGAAAACCGATTACATCGCATTTTTTTCTTTGCACTATAAAACGTTGTGTAATCATGATCATAACATCAATGGGACTACACAAGGTTGCATTAAAGTTCCCAATTGGGTCTGTTTTAACAGCACAGACACTGTCTGTACACAAGTCAACTAGCTCCACGCATGCCGCTCAGCACACCAGTGCTAGGCTGAATCAGATAAGTGTCACACTTGCCGAGCTTGAAATACAGTCGTCATCTATGCGAAGGTGAACAAGCAATCGTCGACTGCCCAGTACTGGGAGCATCATGCAGCAGCTGACTTGCTCTCCTTTTCAAATGCCTTGCGAATCAAGTGTGGTAAGTCGTCTGATAAGGAGAGAACGTCACCACGGACAGCACTGAGCAGTTGATACTCACCTGTCAACCTTTATATAGATCAAGTCTCTACCTGGCCGAAGTAGCCAGTGTGTGTGCAGCACAAACGGCTGCATTGAAATCTCAAGAGGATGGAAGTTCAGAACAGGCTTGGTAAGGTTTCACATTGCAAGTATGCCCATGCAAATTTCACTTCCTAAAACATTAAAAATGCATTTCAAATTGTCACCCAGGACAAGCTGCTCTTACACAGCTGTATATATAATGCAGCTTACCATCAACAACCTTTGCAGACTGCCATGGACCTGAACCTCGGCCTAGTCGATGCTAGCTTCTGTTCGCCGAGGGCTGCACTGAGTAGAAAGGTGAAAAATGAGCTGCAGATTATGTGAAACAAACAAATAAAAGCAATCCTAGCATGCACAATTCGCTAGAGGCATTGACAAATAAAAATCACAGGTTGGGTCAATTATGTTCACGCATTATACTTCAAACACGTACCGTGAGTGCTGGTGAGTGCTGGCAAGATATTTGCTGCCTTCAATCTAGATAAGCTTCTAAATTTACATGCCAAATAAGAAATAACTTAAAAGCTGAAATATATTTCCATGGAACTACAAAAACCGAAGACTAGCTCTGCAAATGTGGTGCTATCTAGTACACCATAATTGAGTAGAATCAGATTACAGCGTCCCCCTTTTAAAGACTGGAGCAAAACAAGTATAGAGTCTGCCGTGCCACTACAACAGAAACAATGGTATTGTGATCTCGTGGAGATCAGAGTTCGGAACAAGTGTGACAGGCTTTGGCACGACAAATATGCCAATGTCATTATTCATTTTTGCATATTCTAAGGTGACAGTTCAGGGAAACAATCACACACCAGAGACTCAGAAAAACAAGCACACGAGCTGAACTTATAACTCTTGTTTATTCGACTACTTCATTCTTCTCTTCAGCGTCCTGATTGACATTCCAGATCGTGATAATCAGAAGAAATAGCACGAAATACAAAAAAAGCGAAAGACAAGACAAAAAAAAAGTAAAAAAAAACGAAAAAAAAAATAAAATTCTTAAAATTCATTTCTCTCCCTCGCCGCTATCGTTTAGATAGAAATTTGAGCTCTTTGGTCGACAGCGTTATAGAATGACTATTTACACGCTTGTCCTTCAAATGCCCTATTCTTTGCGCTTTCATTATTTCTCTTGTCAGTGGGTCTCAAATCCTATCGATTACGGAACAATTTTCAAAATGTGCTACGCAGCCACAATCCTGACAGTACATTCCCAAATGTCCAGCGACGACACGATGGTATTATAAAAATGCTCCCTTAAACGATCATTCAAACACCTGCCAGTCTGGCCTACATGCTCCTTACCACACTACTTATGTAGACCAGACTGACAGGTGTTTAAATGATTGTTTAAAGGAGCCTTTTTATAACACCCACTTAGTCGCCGCTGGACATTTGGGAACCCACTGTCCGGATTGTGGTTGTGTAGCACAATTTGAAAATTGTTCCGTAATAGGTAAGAGTCGAGACCCATTGACAAGAGAAATAATGAAAGCGCAAAGAATAGAGCATCTGAAGAACAAGCGTGTAAGTAGTCCTTCTATAGTGCTGTTGACCAAAAAGCTCCAATTTCTATCTTAAGGATAGCAGTGAGGAGAGGATTACTTGTAAGGGCTTCCTATTTTAGTTTTTTTTTTGTTTCTTTTTTTGTTTGTTGCTCTTCACTTCTTTTCTTGTATTTTGCGCTATTTCTTCTCCTTATCACGTTCTGGAAAGTCAATCCAGATGCTGAAGAGAAGAGCGAAGTAGTCAAATACACGAGAGTTTTAAGTTCAGCGCGTGTGCTTGTCTTCCTGAGTATCTGGTGTGCTATTGTTTCTTTGCGCTGCCACCGTAGAATACAGTTCACCAACTCGCCCAAGCATCCATTTTATAATTTATGCAACATTAAAATTTATTTATTTATTTATTTATTTATTTATGTATACTGCGACCTCAGTTGAGGTCATTGCAGGAGTGGATTACACAACTAAAAACATGAGTAGAGAGAACAATAAACGAGAACATATTCAACAACATAATGATTCGCCAGAAACACCACTCTGAAAGTGCGAGCACCCACAGGGTGTATTCACACAGGTGAATACACCCTGTGGGTGCAGGTTGCAGGCTTGCTAAAGGCCAGCCCATAAATACTGTCTGTGTTAAAAACAATCCTAGCAGCAATAAGTTGCTTTTATATTGCTCAATATATAGAGCATCTTACCATGAACAGCCTTGGCAGTCTTCCATGAAGCCAGGACTTCAGCAGAGAAGACTGTCATTCTGTGTCGTCTCAGGTCACTCACATCAGGATGGCGAAAGTGAATGTCAACGTCTAATTGGGAAAAGCTGCAGTAAGTATAAAGATGAAAACATAGATTAGAATATATGATAAAAAATATCATAGACCAACTTGAAAAAAGTGCACAAAAAGACAAGGACAGGAACACGTAGGACGCAGACTGGTGCAGATTCACTACTCGATCTATTGAACACAAAAGAAAATAAATAAGAGGATGAGAGAAGTCAGAAAGGCTGTGTACAGAGAATGTGAGCTTCAGGAACTGGGGCGTGAGGCAAAGATGTCAGGTAGATTGTTTTACAGACGCTCTAGAATTAACAACAGCCTTCCCATGCAGTAAGGTGGTGAGTTCATTCTGATTGAACATCTTAAAATATAGCTCACAAAAAACAAGAAATAAAGGAGTGGAATACATACACTACATACGAGTGCAGACTCCCAACACACATAAATTAGAAGAAAAAAAAGAATGCGGAAGGAGCTTTAGCAAAAGTTTGAACAGGTCCAAGTGGAATGTGCAAATTCACCCATATTCATAAGACTGTAAAAACGATTTTCTCGGCAGCTCAGGTAACAGACGGATGTGCGGACAAATTGGTCGCCCATACTACGAATAATGAAGGCCTAAAATAATTATTTTGTATGTTTTTTATAGTATCTTCTAATTATTCACGTTTTTCCTAAGGATGACATACACGAGCAGTGTAAACAGTGCATAGATAGGTGATAATCCATCATAGATTTTAAAGAGAGATTGAGCTGTCTTTATGTATTAGCCATCCATCTGTTACCTCAACTGACACGAAAATTATGTTTTTTTTTTTTTAATCTGCTCTTGCTAACAGGTAAATCAGCGCGTCCCACTTGGGCCTGTGCTCGAGCTTCTTCCGCAAAAAAGAAAAAGATTGCTACAAACGATAATTATATTTCTCTCGAAGCACCCCTGCGATTCAAAAATGGGAACGTTCCGGCCACTCTCGTTCCCCGTGTTATAGCGAAATATAGCGCCGCGTGTGGCGGTTTCACCGCACCGGCCAAGAATCACTTGTGTCAATCTTTTTTACAGCCGACTGTACGTAGGATCATACGAAACACGCGTACAGCAAATGATCTTTAGAGCTCGACATCTCGCGAGGAATAAGTGCCGGTGTCAAAAGTTATTTCGCGGGCACAAAGTTTTGCGATCGGAAGTGGTATGCTATGCATTAATCACCATGGGGTGAATTCATTGCGGCACCAATTTTCGGAGATTCTTTTCTGATTACGAATTGCGAAAACGAAGTCGTCTGCAGGCGACTGGGCCGGCGAAAGCTACGCACTTGCTCGATCAAGCAATTGCTGCTTTTTGTCGGCTCCGGATCTCCGCACGCAAGTACGGAGAGTGGCGTCGGCGATGGAGAAACACCGCGCTCTTCCAGGCATTCTAGCTTACCAGTAAACAATACGGCGGAGGGAAGAAATCAC